>VCCN01001112.1:1330247-1348975 GCA_006491835.1 Architeuthis dux
CCCCCATCATTTGCGATCAAAATCGAGTCAGTTATCACATTATAAATAGATTTTATAGTTGCTTGGGGATGGTGTGTGTGAACCTTTTCATTGCTTGTTTTGGTGGTGGGTTTCCATTTTTCCTATCAATTTGAAAAAAGAAAAAGGTATTTGAGTGCATCAATGACCCTGGCTGTTTTGATGCCAGATAATCGTAAATTAAGGGTTCAGTTGTGGGAACTATTTTGTTGTTGGTTGTGAGTTGTTATTTGAACATAATCACTGATTTTGTTTTAGTCAAAACTCTGGTGAAAATCAAGTGTCATTTCATTCATTCATGACTTTGTTGCACTACCATTCTCACAACCACCAGACAGGTTACTAGATATGCTTAACTACTGCTTTTATCCAATATGCTATTGTCCCCTAAGGCAATCCAGTAGTGGAAAGACTTAAACCTAATGTTGCTTGTCTGCTTCTTCCATTGAACCAGAGTATATAAACTCATTGCACTACCTTTAGTGTAATCAGGAGGTAGAATTTTAGAGTCTCAAGCTTAATGTCCTTTATTTCTTAATTAAATTCAGACAAAAATAATTCTACAAACTTACCCCATGTCATGTAACAACTTGCCCCACATATGGGGCAAGTTGTATGCAGTTTTCTTGGACAATAATTTCTCTTATATTTCAAGAATGAAGTAATGAATCATTTTTGTCTGGTGTTTGTAAATAAACATAATGACCAACTCACAGCAGAAATTTCTTTAAGTTACCTTTTTTTGTAGTTTTATTTATAGAGGGGCAAGAGTAGTAAAATTGTAACAAGTAGCCCTGCTCTCCCCTATATGACTTTTTTGCACTACCCAACCCAGTGATTTTGAACTCATGAACACCAGTTTATTAGATCGGCTTAAACAACGCTTTTATCCACTACAATCCGGTGGTGGAATCTTAAAACTAATGTTGCTTGTCTGCCTCTTCCATTGAACCGGAGTATATAAACTCATTGCACTACCTTTAGTGTAATCAGGAGGTAGGATTTTAGAGTCTCAAGCTTAATGTCCTTTATTTCTTAATCGAAGGCTTCCCATATGGTGTTAATTTCTATACTAGGCCTACTGAGGAGGTTATTAGATTATTATTTTTTTGATTGTTAGTATTTTTTAGATTTCTTGACAATTATATTTCTATTACAGATATTCCTCATGGGAACAATGTTTGAATTTGCTGCAAAGACCATTCAGTATCAGTGGTCTCAAATTTATATCCTTGTCTTTTTGTATTCTGCAAAATTTGCATAGAAATGTGGAGATGGTATTTATCTACCTTTAATGGCCTAGAAAGTTCAAGAAACAGGTATGACATAAGGATTCTAGAAATTGGAAAACAAAATTACATTTTCTTGGTTTTGTGATAAATAAATCAATAAACAGAATATTATGTATAAATAATTACATATATATGAATATGATAATTGTAAATACATTTAATTAGTTGGGAACCTATATTTGCTTGGCGCTGGTGTGCACAACTGTGAAATGAGGGATTGAACCCACGTCCAACTTGGAAGCAACCTTATATGCAGGTTCTGCCCTGCTGCATGGCGCTTGTTTCTTTATATACATTTACGATTTAGTCCTCTCGTTTAGCAGTCGTTCACAACAAATGTATTTATAATTAATATATACATATGTAAATGGATTTGTTCATTCATTTTAGTATCCTTTTACATATGGATTTATATGCATAAGTTGTGTGTGTGCGTGATATATAATCTCCATCAGCCAATTTTTTAAATTTCAATAAAATAAATTTTTAATGCATAGCACAGATTTGATGCCAAAACTTGCTCAAATTAATTTTAGGTCAAAACCCACAAAATTCAGTGTTTAATCATCAGTTTTGTTTATCCTACCAGAAATTGACGAATGCTACGCAGAGGAGTAGTGGAATCATGGTAGATTCAGTGAAAAGCCAAAACCTGGCCTATCTAAACCGGGTTCAAATGCAGTAGGCACTAAAATACAACCATTGTTTAATTTTTTTCAACCACCAGAATTTGTTGTGCCATTTTTTTTTTTTTTTAGGGTGTGATTTGGACCTGGGCTCGAATATTCTCAGGCTGCTATACTGTCGGGTCACTCCTCTGATGGGGGTAACAGACCATCATAGTCAGCGCACATTTGCTCCTGTTGCAGTGTCTAGGATCTGTGCTTCATGTTGCAGACAGCTCTACTGTCCCAATTCTCCTTCAAAGGGACGGTAGAACCCTCTAACCAACTACAGAATGTTCACGTCCTGTGGTTTAACCGCAGGTCAGTCTTACTGTCAGAATATTCCCGTAAAGGGTCAGCAGACTCCCATAGCTAGCTCTAGAATCTGCCAGGAGAAGGAAACTCCTGTCAAACCTATGACCATGAGACCTTGCTCCAATGCTCACCACCTCGGTGGACCATATGATACAAAGCCTATATAAATATATACAGGGTGTCCCAAATGTAAGTCCTTGTTTTAAGGGAAGCAACTCGTCCGATTAATTAACAAAAGAATTTTCTTTTTGTTGACAATTTTAGGCTGAGTTGTTTCCCTTAGATAGAAATGGCATTAACGCTAGTTGTATCTAAGGGAAGCAACTTGGCCTTAAATTACCAGTAAAATTGGTGACTTTTGCTAAATAATCAGACAAGTTGCTTCCCTTAAAACGGATTCATTTTTGTGATACCTTTTGTGTGTGTCTGTATTTATATAATCCATCAGATCATTTTTAAAACAACAATAAAAGAAAATTTTAAACATTAAACCAGAGTATCCCTGTGTATTTTATATAGATATATGGGTATTTCATATGTATGTATAGCGTGTTCCAAAATTAATGTCAGTTCTATCTAAGGGAAGCAACTCCGCACACCAGTACGCCTAACATTACCAGTAAAATTGAATACACTTGATAATTAATCGGACGAGTTCCTTCCCTTAGAACCTGCATTAATTTTGGGACAAATCGGTAGTTACTATTGGGACACCCCATAGATACACATTGCATATGTAGAAATGTACTATAAATTCTTGTTACTCCTAAACATTTACATTTTAATTGGTAAATTTGTACTGTTTCACATAATTGAACATTTTTCCAACTTGTGTTTACTGACAATTACGTCTTTGATTTAAGAAAAGAATGTTTTCCTTGATTCTCTTGTCGTACAAATCTACAGCCAACATTCTCGTAGGCCGAGGAGATAACCAAGCCTATGAATTCAGCCAGTGTGCTGGTAAAAGACAGAGACAAACAGAAAGACTCCTCAGCTGTGTTCAATGGGAACCTGACCCTGTGACTTACTGGACTGGTAAGAATTATTGTCAAACTCCAGTCCACCATGTCTGGAGTTGACTTTGTTTTTCTACCATAATAAGAACAATCCTCACCATATTTAGGGGAGTAAAAATTAAAATTCCCCTACCGTGATTTGAAATCATGTCCAACTGATTGATAGACTGGTCTCTTACTGACTGAGCTAAATTAGCAAGTCTTACATATCTATTAAATGTATCTTACAGATACGCAAGCGCTTATTTCAATCTAATAAATACATTTATACTAAAAAAATATTTTAATATTTTTTATTTATTACAATACAAAAATTGCAGTAATCATCTTCAATCGGAATGGAAGTAGGATTGGAGTTTAACCCTGCAGCACCCAGGCTCGTCTCTATAAATTCTTGCAGACGTCTGTTTTAGCAAAGAGAACCAGACATATATCAATCACTATTTTTGCTTATCATTTACTTACTTTCAGAGATACATTGTTGCTGCTTATTTAATGTTTTCATTGAAAATAGTGAACGATTCGTAACTAATGATAAATCACCCTTTAACTCTATCTTATTATGGTGCTAAATGCCTTAATTAAAATGTTCCAGTAGACTTCTAAAAGTGATCTACAGCAGTCATAGAAACCTTGGGATAAATATGTCCCAGGAGATACATGTATCTATCCAGATACCCACTAACTCTCTCTCTCACTCACACACATATATATATTAATGAGATACACTTTTTTATGATAAAACATGGTAAAACACTTGTACTAATTAAAAAGCCTGATCTAAAAAATTTAAAAAAAGATAAAAATATATTTAATTGCTGCTGCTGATAATAATAATGATATTTAAAGTTAAATTAGACTTTTATTCTATTTCCAGCAAATTGCAATCTCCCTGGAGAGAAGAGTTCTACTCTGACAACAGCCTCCAACCATGGCAGGGTGACACACTGGTTGCAGATGACACTTGAGAAGGCTGAAGCAATGTACTCCTCGCAAGCATATTTACATTGGTACTGGAAACATGGAGCAGACAAGGTAGGACAACAATGCAAACCTTCTTTTTCTGCTACAGATATTTTCAATGATGGACATCGATCCATTCATTAACCTTAAACACTCTACATTTTTGGGGAACGGGTAGTAATTCCTCGTGGGCAATAATTCCACCCTAGAAATAATTCTGAACGTGAAGGGAGATAACTATGTTAATATGAAGAAAATTAGGGTAATTTTTTTTTTTTTTTTTAATTATATTTTTATATTAAGACGGGAAATTGCAATTTTAAAGATACCCAGAGATTATTTTTTTTTTATTTAGATATTATGTTGTTAAGACAATTTCGGAAAATTTTAATGTTTACAAATGCACAACTTTTCACACTGTAGATTTTTCTCACAGAAAGTTTATATCAGATTTTTTCCCAATCTTTCTTCTTAATAATGACACAAAGATTTTGATGATAAAATATTATTTTATCATCAAAACTCAATAATCAGTCTTAACAGTTTATTCTGCAATTTCCAATATTTTTACACAAAATCGTTGACAAATTCTGATTTAGTACTTATAATAGTTTAGACAAACTGTGTTTAGACAGAGTGAACGGTTATCATTTAACTTATTAAGGATATTTGCATAATCTTAGGACATATTCAGTATTTCTAGGATGAATTTATTACTTGTAATGTTTTAAACCTTTTTGTTTCATTACAAAATGAAATTCCAGACAGCTAGCACTTAACGTTTTAGTTTAGTAACAAATAAAGTTTTAGCTTTCATAATGGTGCATATTTTGATTATTCTTAGTTTATAAATTTGTGTTCTGTTTATTTATCAAGGATTGTTCTTTCAGAATAAATATATCTGATATTTTAATAAATATTTATATCTTATAATAGAGTTTAAGATGTAAACTGTAAATGTCAATATTGACAATAAATATGAAATATATTTTTTTATAAGCCAACATCTCAGAAAGGGATCAAAGTTATTCTTGTGTGAAAATGTTTGTTATTCAAAGAAAAAAAGAATTTAGTAAAAACATATTCCTGGCATGCATTTTAGCATCTAAAATGTGTTGCTCAGCATCAGCATATCCCTAAAAGTATGACTGAAACGTGTTTTAATTGGTTTTAGTTGAAGCCTGAATGTTTTTGATGTATTTTTCTATTATTTCTGATTATTTGAGAATATCAAACAATTAGCATTCCTTTGAGTCATTCAATATCCAAAGATTTTCTTTAAAAGATTTTGAGATTTGTATATGCATAGAGAGAAATACGAGGAGACGAAAGTTACCTACCTTGTGTATCAGAGCTCTTCTGAGTGGTGTTGTTTACTGCTATAGAAAAGTGTCTTCTACACATGCATGGTTATAAATACTTGACTATTGACTCTCATTTGACTCTCACCCAATCAATGTGTTCAGAGTGGACTCAACCAGTTCTTTGTTCACATACCGAAATAACCTTCTGGGTTAGTTATTCATACTATTTAGCAGACTACATATCAGACTGCTAAGTCAGAGAACTATTGACTTCTAAACCTTTCACAAGAAACAGTTTTGATGACGCAGATAACAATCCACTTCTACAATGTGGCTACAAAACCTAATATTTTTTTCAAAAAACTTCCAATTGTTAAATATATTTTTTCTTGTTATGTACACTGTTTGGTTTGTCAGCCCTCCACAATCCAGATTTGGCTCCTTGTGACTTCTGCTGGTGAAAGGGGAAGATTGCAGACAATGGACAAGATTAAGTAGAACGGGACTAGGCAGCTGATGGCAGTCCTGAAAAAGGACTTCCCCAGCCCAGTTATTTTAACACATTCAACACCAAAGGGTATAATTACACGATGTCCCCCTTTTTGAAAATCGGACCATGTCTTCATTTTTTCCTATGCACACTGCTGGTATTAATACCTGCTTCCCAGCAAAAAAACATTAGTGCTGAATTTTGTGTTCGAAGAATTTTGTCTGTTAGAAAATCAAAGCCAGAAATTAATTTATAAACAACCTCCATTAAAGATCTTGAATTTTTTTGTGCACATGTCATATGTATTAAAACTGACTGTTTTCTTCCCTTCTCTCTTCAGAGTGATTTTGAAGAAGGCTTTGAAACAATGAAGATAATAATTGAAAGTTACAGAGAAATGGGTTGCATGACCTGATGTGTGGAATTGATAAAGCCTTCCTGGAGAGTTAAGGAAATCAGATATTGTGAACTTTATTCATATAATATATGAATATTGGTGCCTTAGACATCTTCTTCATATTTGATTGTAGAGTTTATTGTAATTTATATAATAAAAGCCAATGATGGCAACTATACGAGAGGTAACCCCCCAAAAAACAGAATTCGAACATGGCACACGAATGGACCTAGTTGCACATTGCGTTTCACAAGTTGACACTTTTCTGAGCACGTCTGTTCACATGGCGTGGCTCTGGATTGACTGATTTGTTTCCTCTTGCATTTTTTTCCTCTTGTATTCACAAGTAGGTTTGATGATTTTCACAATGGCTGATAAAAATGAACAGTGTGCATGAAGTTTTGTTTTCTTCTGGGGAAAAATGCAGCTGAAACTGTTTTAAAACTTCAAGAAGCTTTTAAGGAAGAAGCTTGAGGTATAAACTACAGGTGTTCGAGTGGTATTCGCATTTAAAACATGGTAAAATATCGCTTGAAGACCCACCACGATCTGGCCGAAATCTTGAAAATTAATGAAGATCATCGTCAGACCATTTAATGAGATATCCGAGGTGACTGGTTTGTCGTGGAGTTCATGCCAACAAATGTTAATTGAAGATTTGAAAATGAATGCATTTTCTACAAAATGTGTGCCTTGTTTGCTCACAGGGGATTAAAAAAAACAATTATTTGAATATGTGTCACAATTTGATGGAACAAGTTGAAAATGACCTACAGTTTCTTTTCAAAGTTGTGATTAGGGATAATAAGTCTTATAATTCCAGTTATATACTGAAAAAAAATTAGGTTTTAAAAGCATCAACTTAATACTGCTTACTCAGTCCTATCATTCTAATACTGCCATGATTGATTTTTATCACCACTCTTGTATATTTGTACCAAATGAAATGCCTTTTTACTGATTTTTTTCTTTTTTTAGTTATTCCTTTCTACAATTCAATTGGATAATGCACATTTGTTGATACTAAGCCAAGCATTCTATAGGTGTGGTAACATTCTCAATACTAAGAAAAGAATAAGCTAAGCTGTTTACAAAAGCAGAACACACAAAAACTTGAACAATGAAATAAAGCCAGACACTGAGGAAAAACAATATTTCTATTTATTAAAGTGAAACATTGATAATAATAGTTTTGTTCTATTGTAAATAGGCGAAGTCTGTAGACAAGTTCAATGTTGTAGTGGTGGGAGGTTAAATCTTTTGCAGGCCCAATAGGCTAACTTGGAAAAACAGGTTAATAAAAAAAAATGTGAACATTCTTACATTTGTGAAGTTCATATTCTAAATAACACCACAGGAGTTATAAGCCATTTTCTTTTTTATTATTCCAGTAAATAATCACTGAATTCATACAATATTCATTCATAGACCAGAAGAAGTTTTTTCTAGAAGCTGCCAGTGTTAATATCTTAAGGATAGTAAATTGTTTTGCAACAAGAAGTGAGAGGGGGAGAAAAGTCTCTCACTTGAGAAAGAAGATAAAGACAACGGATTTTAAGATGAGTCAAAAGAAAATGATTTTTTCACAAATCCTTTTAATAGTTGCATTAGCCAGTTTATAATTTGCTCATTTGCTTCCATTGGAGGAACAACCTTTATTTCTTAAATAAGATGTTATGTTATGCCGAATTGGTAAAGTTTTAACGAAATAAATACATACTTTTAATTTGATTAAAAGTTTACTTAATCAAGACAAGGATATAAAACAACTATTTTTTTACGATCAAAAGTTTATGTAATCAAAGTGAAATCAAACTTCTTTTTTCTTTTTTACAAAAAATAATTAAAATTTTGCCAATTAGGCAATTTCACTGATTCAGCATAATATACACTCCTGTAGAAATTTCCTTTATTGCAGGAAGCAAAGAAAATTCTAACATTACTGAATTGCTAAGCAACTTTGTCCGAGGAAAACCAACAGACATTTGAATATAGACAAAAAGAATCAGATACATACAACCCCAGATTTTTCTACATTATTAAAACCCAGTAATTAAAATGTGAATAAACTAGTTTGTATTGAGATGCTCTGAGAACTGATTTTTTTTTTTTTTTTAACAATAGACAGACATTGATTCATTCAACTAACAACAAAATGTTATTTATATTTACAACAATGCTGGAAGAAAGCAATTTAAGATCTACCGAGTCAAGTAGAATCAAGTCCATTTCCAGCTTGGAAAAGAGACTTTTGGACGACTACAAAAGCGATCAGTTTTTTTTATACCAAACAACAGAAATTCTATTATAAAAGTAACCTCTTGTTATAATGAAGTAATCCAATTATTTTTAAAGCAATTTTCTTTCTTGCACAAGTAATAATAAAAAATAAATCTTTCTAATAACTTGTTTCAATGATGTCAATACATGTACATACATGTACATACATAATGATTTATGATGAGGACCCAACAGTTCCACACAAGACAATTCAGCATATATATATATATATATAAAACTAGTATTTGGCAACTCTAGGACGGTTGTTTTCTTTTTAAGTTGCTATGGAATCATTTCATCTCAATGATTTGTTTTAACTCCATGGTTTGTTTTTAAACTCATTCAGCAATAAAAGAAATTAGTTAATGGAAAGCGTGCCGGTAAACTATAGTACCTGAGAACTCAGAAAATAATTTTGAGTTTTTGTATATCAAATTGTTTTAACACCATAGTTTGTTTTCGTTGGTCCTTGCACTGAATTATCCTTGTGTGGAAATGTCGGTGAACCATTTCTGATATGGGCAAGACTAGAACTTATACCAAATCAGACAAACGGGCTATGGCCATTCTTAAAAAAACCCAGAGTTCTTTTATTATAAAACAGCCAACATTGTTATATTTTGCTATTTGTAATTGACTGAGAGTTTAAAAGAAATTCCATTCCAGTCACGCCTAATACTGGTCCTTGGGTTGTTATTCTTTGTGTATTTAGAAATTCAAATAATATAAAAGAATAAGTCATTAAAACAGGGTGGTAAAATATTTTAATTTTAATTCTTTATAACATCATTTTATCAGAAGCTCACTGCAATGTTAATAGACATTTCAATAATTCATCCAGACGGGTTGTGGTAAAATACAAGGAGCGAAACAAAGATATAATTTAACCAGTAAAAATGGCTCTAATCAATAAATAACCCTAACCCCACACTAAATTATTTAATCAATAAATCTAAATCTAAAATCATTTTAAAATTACATTCCCTTTGCTTCTCATATTTTCCAGGGACCGCATATTCAAACAGACATCTTCGTTTGCGTTATCCCATGTTTACTAGTGCTTTTAACATGATTCACCTGGTTGGCAAGGGACTGAACTCCTGAAACCGTTATCCAAAAACATCAACTTCTGGTCGTCTACTTTATTGCCATGTTAATCGGGCAACTAAATCACTATAACACTTGTATAAACCTGCTGACTTATTGAACAATTTAGGTATCTGATGTGCCTCTTCATTATTTCATGAAATAATCCTGTTTTAAGGTTTTCATTCTTCTGTCATCCAAATTGTAAGCCAGTAATGAAAAGCTAATTGAATAAAATTAAATCCAAAGAAAATTTTGTTTCAACTACAGAGGAAGCCATTTATTATAATCACGGATAATGTTATCAAACGGTTATTGTTATCAAAATCAGATGGTTCCAAACATTTTATTAAAAACTAGAAAGCACTCATTGAGTGCATACCCCTGCTAACACCATACACTAGCTGAAAACAGAATAAAATCAGTTCGTATATAGCTACGATGAAGGGGAGGTAACTATGTTTAAAATTTCCATATTTACCTCAATATATGAAAAATATCTGGATCCACCCCAATTTAATCAATTAGTCCCTAGCCCATGGCCCACCCTTCCACAAAATATCACTTAAATTCATTAAGAATGAGATATTGTATGGATAATGATGAGTGAATACAAATATATGGAGTAAAAAAAAAAAAGAATTCCTGGATCCGCCCCAAAATTTTACCAATTCTTCCCTAGCCCCATGACCAACCCTTTCATTGAAATTCATTGAGAACTTTTGGAGATATTGTGTGAACAGACATGAAATATATAATACAATAAATACATTTACCTCTGCCAACAAAGTTGGAAAAGGTATATGAATTAAAAATTCATATTAATTTGTTATAATGTAAAGTTGCTTATAACAATTTAATAATAATGAATGTAATTGTTTCAATTTCATATCCTATGCTTAATGTTATCAGCCAGTTAATGCTATCTAAAGACCCTGTCCCAAAGTGATCACAATAAGAGACTTCCTCTGTATTGCCTGTAGTATTAGATTCACCTCTCTAAAACATTATTACAAAGCCTAAAACACAAACAGACCTAAATTATAGTTTTACAGTAATAGTTGCAGGAACGTTTTAATTACAAAGTATGTTAGATAATTAGTAGTAGAAAAAGAATAGTCAAAAATCAGGCACAAGATTGAAAGGAAGAAGCACTGATCTGATTAAATAAATAAAAATTGACTCTTTGGTATATTCAGACATCAGATAGTTTAAGAGAAAAAAATCTCTAAAGCTCGGAGGCAACTTTAATAAATATGAAGAGATTTCACTGATACTGATGAATTGTTAGGTAAAATGAAAGAGACTAAACTAAAGAGGATGAAATTATGGACTAATGTTTGCCTTTTCAATCCATGCCTTTAAATCCTTCAGTCAGTTAGGACTGAAGGATCTTTATTAATATATTTTTTTTTAATCGAAAGTATGTTTATGGGTGGAGGGAAAAACAGCAACTAGCCAGGAATTTCAACAAGTTCTGAAATGTTCAACTAATTCTCAAGTGAGGCTATTTTCTACTTGCAGAGAGATAAAAGCAGAAGACAGACATACATACATACATACATTTTCCACTCAATCAAAATCATCTAAATCATAAACAAATGACTTTTGGACACCAAATATACCATAATCCTCTATTTAGTGCTCGTACACCTTTTTTAAGATTTTATTTTAAATATTGTTTAGCTGTTATAATATTAAACTATTATAAATACCAAATCAGAGGAATGGACACCACTTTTATTAAATTTGAATAGTTTTTACCTTCATCCTAATGTTAGTTGTTTTTATACAACTTATTAATCCGGGCCACTGTTTCTAAGGCAACTAATAACAGCGCAATCGGAAATAAAGAGTATGTCTTCAGGGTGTTACAATACTTCATCCAATAATAATAAAAACTAGTCAAATTTAATAAAAAGTGGTGTGTTACAATACTTCATCCAATAATAAAGATTAGAGGAATGGCATTTGGAATCATTTGCATGAAGAATTCAACAAATGTACAAAAGGTGTTTAGAAGTCTTGTTATCTATCCTATTTAATATTACTTTCTATTCAATTTCATACATCTGATACAAGTGTGTATAGTGCTGAACAATAGTCTTTTGTTGGTAAAAGACAGTGAAATCTGCCTTGACTCAAAGTTATAAATCTATGATGCTACTTATCAAAAGAGGACATGATACTTATGAAAAGAATAAGTCATTTGGACCATTGAAGACTAACCGGCTCTACATGAACGATATTTGATAATTTTGGTTGTAAATTGATAAATTTAAGGCATTTAATCTCACTAGAAAAATATGGACATAACAAGACTTAAACAGCAGTATCCTCATACAAACATACACGCATACAAATATGAAACCCGATCAGAAATACAAATCGAAATAACTACAATTAATCAAATGTTTGGTATACATATTTAAATGTATATTGTTTTATATATATGTATTATACATATTAGTTATTACCCTTGAAAAAATTCACGGATATATTTGAATTTCTGTGATGATTTTTTTTAGAAGAGAATATACACACTGGAGGACGTAATGCATTTCATAAAAATATCTATCATTTTCATCTGAGGTTTTTATTAAAAAGCGACTGATCTTGTTTAAGTAGAAGAGTCCATTGTTTCAAATGGTGGGTAGGAGATATTTTTATCAGTGAGTTCGCTACCTTTAAGTGGAAGAGTCTATAGTGACTAACAGAGAAACAAACAGGAAAAAGTCACACTGTTCATTATATAGATAGATTTGGTATACACATTTCAGTATGTAATCAAACTAAGTCAATAACTACAATGAATGATCTTGTCTCATGTGCAGGAACGTTCTAATGACAAAAAATGTCAACGTGAGCAGGAAGAGGAGGAAGAGGAGCAGGAGAAAGAAAGACAGAAAACAACATTTTTAATTTGTTGTCAAAATATATCAAGTCTAGAAAAGAAAACTTGCAATGACAATTCATTTATTTTTTCCTAAACAGAAAAAGGACGAAACCAAAAGCCTTACAACAATTTCCACTCACTATCATCTTCACTTGTTCACACAAATGGCACAATTTACTAGAGAGAAAGAAGAGAAGTCTGAACACACTAAGATTGTGTGACCGATTGTCTGTCGATCTTCTGACAGGGAGGAAAAAAATAATAATAATCTGAACATTCAACGTTTGATCGTTTTGTCTAATCATCCCATTCCCATTGAGGAGGTACAAAGTCTTCGTATTTCGTGTTGTAGAGGAATGTGCGTACAAATGCTTCCTTGTCTTCTGGCTCGGGATATGTGGTAGCGATTCCCTCCTTGTACATGTATTCAGCCAGTGAAGCAGCAATTGACACAGACACATTGGTAATATCGCTCAACGGGGGATACACTCTTCCTTCACTCAAGTTGTCATCAGATACCAAACTTGCGAGAGTCTGAAAAGATGAAAGAAATCAAAGATTTTCAGTTTTTAATAATCCAATGTAAAGCTGAAGAAATAGACCTATGCAGAAAAATTGGGAAATAGGCCAACTTATTCAATGGAAGTATGTAGCTTAAATTTATTTGGAAATTAAAAATCAGATCTATAACAACACAACTGCATTGATGATGTTTTAAGTAAATATTCAAGATTATTCACCAAAAGAAGGTTGAGGAAGTGTCCCATTGAAATCCCAAGATAAAAACTACAAAGATGAGGACAGTTATTTTAAATCAACTACCATTAAGAAATTAGTATTCTCTATACAAGCAGAAGAAAAAAGAAATAACGCACACATATAAGCATTAAACATATATATATATATAGTCTGTAGAAACTTGTTTTTTGGGTATTTTTTAATTTAAAAAAAACCCACTAATGTTGAACAAGAAATCTTCTGATATACAATCTATAGTCTCAAAGTGTTAGCAACTCCTTGTGCTGCAAATCAGTTATTTTCCGCCCCCCCCCCCTCAATGGATTGTGTTAAAAAGATTTGTACATTTTGATTTTACTACTATTCATTTAAATATTTTTTTTAATTTACTGTTGTAGATCACACTTTATATAGGGGATCATCAGCTGTTTTCCCATGGACCTGTTTCAAGGAAATTATATATACTAGCATAGTACCCATAAAAATGACAGGATTATTTATGTATTGTTAAATTAAGCAAATATATATTTTCATATAAATGCATTAGTTGCTATAATTCTTCATATTCTGAATGTAAACAAAAGTGGTGGCAGGCAGACAAGCGAGTAAAGCTGTAATCAGCAGCAGCCATTAGAGCCATTCTTGCTGCTTGCTTGCTTGGTTGATTTCTTTTAACTAAATTTCACCCAATATTCAAACAGCGTAAGATTGGCTTAATGGATATGTCATTTGCTTATTTATCTCGGTCGGACATTCAAATCACAGCAGAATTCACCTTATTTTTGCTTGCGTGACCCTTTACAAAAAACAGCAAACAAACAAAAACATGAGATAGATAGATTATATATATATATATATAAAGGAAAAAAGGGCCAAGATGACCAGTTACACTAGTGTTTCATGCTTCAACACATTCTTCAGACTGGTACCCAGAAAAGATTTCATCAAGCCAGCTCCAAATGTGATTTGCAGTGGTGTAATAAACCTCATAATTCTTCTTAAAATCATTTACATCTGTTGATAGCACTACATATTCCAAAGTCCCACCTGACACAAAGTGAGGTGTCAGCAATAATTAATGTTTGGTAATGAAAAACAAAAGAAATTAGGGATTAGATTTATTAATGGGAATTAACACGCCCTGACAATTTATTGTCTCATTTCTAATCTACCTTTTAAGATTTACTTAAGAGTTATTTCTACTAATCTATGAGATTATATCTAAGCTGTTCATTAACCCTTTATCTCCTGGGACATATATATTGAGTAATCTCAGTGCATACACACTGACAGAGATTTCTTCAATTGTAGTTAGAATGGAAAATCTTTGATTTAATAAAATAGTTTGAGGCTTTTTTACACCCTTTAAAATTTTAGTCATTAAACACCTTTTAATAGGTTTGTCTTGAAAGGGTTTAAACAACTGTTCCTACTGATGTAATGATTGATCAAAAATAAAGTTTGCCAAATATAAAATATGGAGCTAAACAATTCTTCAAAACCCATTGTCCACCAATGAGTGGGAATTGCTAAGACAACAATAAGAAAACCATATTAATGTATTTAAAATTTTCCTCCCAAATCAATCTCTTACAGGCAAATTTGGGATTTTTCAGCTACATAATCTTCTTATTCCCCATGTGCAGCAAACTTACCTGAGCAGCACGAAGGAAAATGGCTTCTGGTATATGCCGTGCTCCACATGTGAGGATGGCCATAGCAACACCAGGGAAAATGTAGGCATTATTTCCCTGTCCAGTGTAATGTGTTTTTCCATTAAGATCGAATGGTAAGAATGGACTGCCACTGACAAACACACAACGGCCCTGTAGAAAAAAGAACAAAAATATATATAGAGTGACTACAAATTTACGTCTATGTATTTACTTACTCATGGTATGTGGGTAATGCTTTTCATGCACTTTCAAAAAGACTAACTAGTGTCACAAGTTACCTTACTCTTCACAATCCACTAAATGTACCTAGAATGTGAATAATGATAATACTGTATTTCTCAGCCTCAAGAACACGCACCAATTTTGACTTGCAAAAGTTTGAAAAGAAAAAATAATAAACATAAACTGAAGGTCTCAGCACTTTCACCTACCAAGATGTTTCGCAGGTGGCTTAGTGACATGCAGATCCTCTTGACCACTTGGTCTGCACTCTTTTCTCTTACAGTATGGAGACAGTAAGTTTACACCCAGTCTACCAGTAAGTACCTATGGTAGAGCTGCACCTACACTACAATACTACTGTTCAACAATTTGGTCAAGCAGTGGTTCTTATTTTCACTGGAGTATCTGTATCACGACCATGTTTCATCACAGAGAACAACAGAACACAACCAAAACAGATGAGAGTGTGATTACGATAGTCTTGTTATTATAAGATTTACCAGTAAACTCTTTTAACATATCAGAGTTTAATTTACAATATAAGCTTATGCTAAATTGGTTACTAGTTTGTGCCCGCTTGTTTTTTGAAAATTCAGACATTTTTCAGACAGCATATGTGGTTGGCGGTGATTCATAATTTCCCTTGGAATGCTAGTTTGTTTTATAATCTTATGATGTTTCTTTAATGTCACATGTTTTAAAACTGGAAACCACAATCGTCACTGTTGCCTTGTGTTGCTGACTGAACGCAACACGTTTCAACACAGAACAACAGAACACAACCAAAACACATGGTGGGTGAGTGTTTGATTACGAGTCTTGTTATTATAAGATTTACCTTTTAACATATCAGAGTTTTACTTCTTTAGTCAGTAATGTTCCCTCAAAGTCAAGGTTTGAGGTGAGTGAAAATACCAGTAATATCTAAATTACTATTAGTCTGTTGGCTTGTATACTGATACAGGAATGAATTTTTGTGATTATGTATTTATTTATTTTTTTAAAAAATCATTTATGATACTTTTGTTTATTTACTATTTAATACTAAGTATTCATTCAGCGGTCATATACAGGAGTTCATATTACTGTCTAGCATAGATTACCTTCCTCTGGGGTTAGGATAGACTTATGAAAAGAGTATTCTTTAGTCTGTAATTTTCAAGATTTATTTCGGGAGAAAAATAGCGTTTTTGATACTGGGAAATACAGTGAATAAATAATAAAATTGTTTTTAAAGTTTGTAAATAGATATTTTTACTGAATTATTCAAAATATGAATCACATTGTATTCCTAAATTGCAAAGATGCATCACAGAAATGTCCTGATCTGATTTCTTTTTCTGCAGAAAAAAGTTCAAAAGGAATAAAAATTAACATTAATTAATTTTGGATTACAGAAACAGTAAAGTTTTATATCTATAAGCAACCCTGCTTCTGTAACAAACTATGGAAATGAAAAATATTTTCAATAATTTCAGTGTTCTAGACATTATATAATATTAAAATTCTAAAACTTCAAAATTTAAAAAACCTGAAAATTTTAAAATTAACATTTTTATGAACGTAGTTCAGCCTTGTGTATTGGTGTATGTCTACTGATCTACATGTTACGGCTGTTTAGGCCATTTCCAACATATTAACTGCCCTATGAAACATTTAAATTTAGAAAGAAAAAAGAAAACTAAAAAAAAAACAACATATTTACGTCAGTAAAAGTGTAAGCCTGTTCTGCTGTGCACTCAGCTTTACTTGTTGGATTACTGAGAGCAAATATGATTGGGCGTTCATTAATCTGAGCCATGTTACGGATTATCTTTTCTGTAAAGGCCCCAGCGACAGCAGCAGCTCCTGTTTAAAATTAAAATAAAAAAGAGAGGGAAATTTAATGACTATTTTCAAAAACAAGCATAGAAGAGGGCTAAACAAAGGTTATGTCTACTGTTTGGTTTAGCACTTAATATGGATGTGAAGTAAATTCAACTGTGTACATAAAATAATTTGTTTTTTAAAGCACAGCAAAGGATGTGATTCATGGGCACAGGAGTTTCAGCTAATTAGCATCCCATACTTTGGAATCAATTACCCTATGATATCCAGAACATACATACATTAGCAGGCTTTAAAGCAAAAATAAAAACTTTCTTGTTGTGAGACTTTCATAATTATATGAACTCAGTAAATAAATGCACTTCGTAAGTGTAGTTTTCATTCTGTTTTTAGTTAGTGTATGGCGTTTTCGTGCTTTTGTGGCAAGATATCCCCAATATCTAAAAAAAACCCTGCCCTCCAAATCAGATGCTGTAACAATTCAAGCAATTACCAAAGTTCATATATTGCGACTGTTCTCGCAGTTTTGCATTTTGTAAATATACTTTACACTTTCAAGTGGGGTTTTGTCATCATACGCAATAAGACAAGTTATCTTGTCTATAACACAAACAGGTTGATTTAATTCTGCTTTTAGTTTACAACAAAATATATTTTAATTTGCAAATTGGGTAATTTAAATTCTATTGAGCTTATAATTACTTTTTTAAAAAGTCCTGTCTTCAAATTAACAAACTTACCAATTAGTGCTGTAGGTTTCAAGACTGCAACGGCTTCTTCCAAAGTGTCTACTGGTCTATGTTCTTTGGCAAAATGGGCTTTGTGTCCAGAGATTCCACCAGATGGACGGTTCTATGAAAAAATATTTAATAGATATCAGGTCTTTTTTATTTAATATAAAAGATCATAAGAAGAAAAATCAATATCATCTATAAAGGTATGCAGCACAAAACATTTTTCCAGCTTCATTTTATACTAAATTTGATAATTTTAGACTAAACTACAAAATCTTTTCATCACCTTAGAAACTTGTGACGAAGTCAGGGGTATGTAGTAGTCTTAACACCACCAGTGGTCTATAATGCATTTACTGCCAAAAAAGAGGATCAGCTTATTTTGTATCATTTCCCATACATTATGAAGCATAAGATCATTATAGTTATCAATGCTAAGTGGGATAAACTTGTACCAATAGAGAAAAGGGCAGTTTGAAACTATCTTTTCACTTTAAGCTACTGAATTACTAACGAGTTATAGTTACTGTAGGTAATCAGATAAAAACTCCACCTATTTTACAAATTCGTTTGACTATTTTTACATCATGAAGCCAAGTTTGTCTTCTGAGAGATTAACAGACCAGTCAACAATTAATAATGGTTGGCAATGCTTTAAATAATAAAAAATAAAATCACAATAATCATACTACAACTAATACTACTAGTGTATGTAAAAACAATAACAAATATGGCACCGAGCGATCAGTGAAAATGAAGGGTAACTCTATAACGGTTAGATTTAATTGGGGGAAAATGAAGGGTAT
>VCCN01001112.1:1355705-1366156 GCA_006491835.1 Architeuthis dux
TACAACAGAAATATCTACAAGAGTTTGTTATTGCTGACAATTTGTTTATGAATTTTATTTATTGGATTAGATACTGGATTATCCGCTGTAAACAATTTACTGTTGTCAATAAATCCATTTTTTAAAATTTATTTCCCTTATATTTATTTTTGTAAAACACCAAGTGGGAGTTGCTTCTCCATTCACTGACATAAAAAAAAGATTTTTTAAATTCTTTTAAAAAAAAAAAAACACTGAGGTTTCTAGCATTATCTTTCCTACAAGTAATAAAATGAAGAGTCGGTCTTATAAAGACTTACCTCATTATTTGTTCCAACATCTAATAAAATGGGGAGGCACTTGCTTGGATGGATTCCACCAAGAGCAGTGTACAAAGATAGCTTGCCAACAGGAATACCCATACCATAGGCACCCAGGTCACCAAGGCCTAGGATACGTTCTCCGTCAGTCACAACAATTGCCTGAAAGAATTACAAAAGCAGAAAGGAAAAGTGAATAAAAGATTAGATAAAGTCATGTCAGTAATCAGTAATTCATTTTTGACTAATATTTAACATTTTATTTTAGAGTGAAAAAAAAAGTATACAATTTGTATATACAAGTACACATCATAACAATCATATTTACACAATGTCTAGGGCCTAGGGCTTTGCAGTGGTATAATAAATATCATAATTAATCACTGCTACCAAAGGTTTAGGTTATTCATGTGTTCACACATTTATATTTTATCTATGTATCCAGACTTCACCCAGCCCTAACCATTCATAATAGAAACTTGAAATTTTGCTCCCACACTCCCCTCAATGAGTAGGGAAAATGCTTTTTTATTTTTTTGAAAATTCCCCACCCCCAAATAGGTTTATAGAGGGGGGGTTCAATTTTCAATGTAAGCTTATTTTTTAGTGATCACAGCCCAACTTTTTAATTGATCACTCCAAACACAGCATATATGGGTAGCTTTAAACTTACAATTCAAGAGATTTATGTTTAATATACTTAACATTTATTTTAGTGTGAAAAAAAGTATACAATTTGTATAAGCACACATCATAACAATCATATTTACACAATATCTAGGGCCTTAAACCTTTTGTGTTGGTGTAATAAACATTCTTTCATCTTATTTCTGTTGCTTTTTATCACAACACTGGTTCATTTATTTCCAATCCACTAACAATCATGAATGACAGTCTGAGAGCTGCTATAAAAAGCAATAGAAATAAGAAATAAATTAATAATTATTTTTATGGATTCCATATGAATACCAAATAAATCAATAGAAATTATACTTTGCTTTCATGAAAATGAGAAGTACGAAAATTCACCTAGTACCTCTGAAGGAAAGATGGATGATCCTTTAAAAGTAGGTCACACATAAAATGTTTTGTTTTTTTTTTAGAAAATGGAATAAATTGCAGGGCTAATCTTTTTCAGATTTAAGTGATAAACATTCTCAGTGATGAAACTTTCGTGATTGGAGAAAAAAATTTCCAGTGTTGTAAAGAGTTGTACGAGGTCTGTCCAGAAAGTACCCAGCTATTTAATATTAACAAACAAATAGCCTACCTAGGGCAATGGCTCCCTAGCCAACTTTAAAGTACTCCTCTTGGGACCTCCACTTTTCAAAAGAATCTGCAATGTCCTCTTATGGGATCGCCACCAGCTGCCTCATTGCATTCTTAATCTCATCCACAGTCTGAAATTTCCTCCCTTTCAATGGCAAAAAGCTAGAAATCATAGGGGGACAAATCTGGACTGTAGGGTGGCTGACAGACCTAGGTGATACAATGTTTTGCTGAGAAACCCTGCACGAGATATGAAGAATGACTCGCTTGGTCATTGTGAATGTGACGATCATACAGTCCCACAGTAGACAAGCTCACTCAATTCTCACTGCCGACAAAGTGTGTCTGTTCATGCAAGCGCAGTAAGGTTCCATCTGATTGGTTGCCAAGTAACTTCAACCGATTCAAGATATTCAAAATGGCTGGATACTTTCCCCTACAGACCTTGTATAATAGCACTTTGCAACAGCTTATCAGAAACTTTTTATTGGGTTTGCTTGGAAAATTTGATGCCTATAAAAGTGTACAATTACCAACAAAGAATTTCATGAAAAAATTGTTCTATGTGTTTCATTTTACGTAATTTTGAGATTTGCCAATCAAAACATTTGGAATTCTGATGCAAGACTGGATTTACTATTTGAACCACAATGTGTTTATGAAGAGAAAGTTATTAGGATAAATTATCTATTAAGCATTGATATTTTGTGCTACCATTATATCTGGTGTTTTCTTTATTGCATATATTATATCGGCAAAATCCTGGTGGACTGATTGTTGTATGTAATTGTGTCCTTGTTGTATCCGGTCGCATAAAGTAACAATGAACTTCTGGTTACTTGGAATGAAACTCTAATTCACTGATATGTCGCTCACCAATGACTTCACTCTCTGCTTCCAGAATGAGGCTCTCACTCAAAAAAACAACTTTGCACAAAAGCTAAACTTAAAGCTCAAGGCTCAAGGCGCATCACCGAATAAAAAGTGGTAAGAGGTGACATCACAGTAGTAGTGAGAGTAGCCAACAGTTACCTACCTTTACATTCCGATCGGGCCAATTGCATAAGATATCATAGATGTGGCCTGTGTCTTTGATGGAAATGAACAAGCCTCTAGAAAGAAAAAGAAAAAAGTGTCAAATGACAGAAATAAAAAAAGAACTAGAATTGAAAAAGTGAGCATTATGATTATCTTTGTTGCTATATTATTTCAATACAAACATTGTATAAGAGTCAAAATTTATGAGTCAAAATTACATGTGTGATAATTGGACAGCTGAATCCACACATAACCAGCAAATGATTAGAAAACAGATTGACCAAAACATTGTAATGTACAGTAAACCCTCTCTATAACTATAAGTTCAATAAATGGGGTGAACACGTAAACCATTACAAACTTTCTTATTATTTACTGAGTGAAGTTAGATAAATGCGGTTAAGACGTGGACCATAACAAACTTTCTTATTATCTACCGAACAAGGTTAGATAAATGCGATGAACACGTGGATCATAACAAACTTTTTTATTATTTACCGAACAAAGTTAGATAAATGCAGCGAACTACAGAAGTTACTACTTTTTTACCAAACGAAGGACAGCTTCAGGTATAACAAACTTTCAGCTTTAACACCCCCCCCCAATTAGTCCATTATTTATAGCAAGGGTTTACTGTACATTAATCAGACATTAATAACTTTTCTATATTGTTGGTTCAAAGTATGTAGGGCCCAGGCCATTTAATGACCGGGTAGTTCCAATCTCTTCCACAGATCTGCTGTATATACAGGTATATAAGACGGACAATTTAAAACAGAAAACAATGCAAATATCACACTACATCCAATTCACTGGTATTATGACTAGGGGGCTATCTACTAAAGCTCTATATGGACAGTTATGAGGCTTAGTTGAGTTGCAGTGAATGGTAGTCCTCCAAATACCCTTGAAAACCATTTGTCTTATAGTCCAACATAAATGGTAATTCTATTAAATGTGTAACTCATATTACAATAGTGGTTTACTTTTACCAATAAAAAGAAGTGGTATTTGTTGTTTCTAGTTTAAGAGACCCCCCCTCTCTAATATCCTTAATTTTGAATGAACTGTAGTGACTGGTGTCACCTTTCCAAGGAAGTAAAATGAACCGTAGCTGGCTCTTCTTTCAAGCTAAACCTTTTGGGAGGAAAATTGTATATTGTTAAAACACAGTGAATAAGGTGACCTAATAACACTTCTTACCCTCTTATTAAACTACCTAACTTTTTCCTCCCTCTCTCTTCCTACCCACATTAAACTACCTTTCTTTTCTTCCCTTTCCCTTCCACCCGTATCTGTCACACTTATAGTATCAGTAGCAGCCGAGCCTGTTATTGTACACTTATTATTATAGACTGAAGGAGAGTTTCATCATTTATCATTACTACTCAATCAGTCTTAAGTGGGTATTTTTAACCCATGAAAATTCAAGGTTTATGCATATTCAAATTTTAAATTGGGAAAAGCTTTTACTAAACCAATTTAGGGTTAACATTAATAAATAGTTCCAACATTTTAACATGTACAAATGGACATTTTACAAAATATAGCAAAGAGTTTTTATTTTAATGATATTTCTATAACATTTTTTTCATACAATATTTATAATTTGAAGAATTGGTCAGATATTATTTTATTCATGCCTACATCTTTTGCACACTGAAAATATTTGCAAAGAACAAAAAGTTTTCAATTTGACCAGATAAATCCTATGATATCTGGAACATACACACATTAGCAGGCTTTAAATAAAAACTTTGTTTCCAGACTTTCATAATTACATGAACTCAGTAAATAAATACACTTTGTAGCTGTAGCTCCTGCCCTGTGTTTTGTAACTTTTGTGCACTTTCTTCTTTAATAGGCCTTAGATTTTTACTGCAATTGATTGCGCATGTTTTCAAACGCTTTTGTCCAGTGGGGACTTAAGTATTGAGGTTCCTGAGAAAGGGCACTTTCTATAAATGCATTTTTTTTTCTTTCTTTTTTTCTTTTTTCTTTTTCTCTTTTTTTCTTCTTCTTCTTCTTCATTATTATTATTATTAAACAACTTTCTAATTTACTAAAAGAAAAAGGATAATGATAGAGTTACTGATTAACAAGTTTAAAGATAGGTGCATAAAATATGAAAATGACCATGTACAAGATAAGAGACCCTTGAATACAGAAGAAAATGTGCTGACCTACTAGAGATCTATAGAATCCAGAACAACATAGAGTGGATACTGACGTTCATTGCTCAAAATGTTGACTTCATCTATCTGCATTAAAACCAGAGGACACAGCCATAAACTACAAATTCAGACATCCACTGGTGTTAGAAAAGATTTCTTCTTGGCAAGAGTAGCAAACGCATGGAACAGCCTAAGTGAAAAGACAGTCACATCCGAGAATATCAATATTTCTTTAAATAATCTTTATTCTGACATCAGACATACCAAATTTAACTACCATTTTTCTTATTAATTTAAACCCAGCCCAACTACACTGAAGCTGACTTAATGACTATTAACTTCTGTCAAAAAAAGCCTATTTCAAGTATATAAGATATCTTCTTTCTCGTGTTCTTCTCCAAAGATGAAAAGTAAATAAATAAATAGAGTGAGTATGACATCCTATGAAAAAATAATTTTGTGAAGGAGACATCTTGTAAATCAAAATGAAGGACGAAAGTATTTCTTCCTCACTAAGTACAAAAGCACACTAGAAGCTATAAGTTTTAGCAGACATTAATAACACAGATGTTGAAGCAGGCCCAGTGCCAAACCATTAGCTGTGTACGCAGGAACCCTTGGCAATCTACAGCAAAAAATATCCAGGACATTCCATTAATTCTTTGGAGGAACATTTCTTTTTTTGCCACTTTGAACTACTCCACCATCCATTGAACAGCCTAGGTATGAAACAAAATGGTGGCACAGAATATAAACCTCTGCACTCCTAGATAAAAACACTTCAAAAGTGGGACAGAATTTAACCCACATTGCTTCAAAGAGTTAATAGAACTAGCAGGAATCACTTTACTAAAGGTTAAGGTTGTATCCTGAAGAGAGGATTCTAGTTCAGCTGAGGACCTCTAGACTTCTGCAGTTGAATGTGTTGAAAGTGGATGATCAGATCTGAATTCGAATCCACTCTTCAGGATACAACAGTTCATTTCCAATTTCTGAGAGAGAGGAAAAGAGATTCATATACTATTTTCCACTAGTTGAAGCAAGTAGCCTAACAATCCAATTCAACTAGCTGAAAACCCACCCTCAAACAAACATAATCAATGAGTTACATTACTTACTGTTTATGTGTGGTGGTGGTGTAGCGACAACTGACTCCAATTTATTATGGATGTATTCAATAATATCAGCTTTTATGATGGTACGCATTGAGACTCATGCGTAGGTAATGTAAGGTGTAAAAGAGTCATGTTTAATGGATGAGAGAAATGCATCACATTCTGACTTTACCATGCCATAACACTTTGTAGTGGGCTAGGCAGCAAGTAAGAGTCCAGTTTAGCATTATACTTACATTGTAAATTGAAACCCTCACTAAAAACTTTAGAAATGTTTTGTAATTTTCAAAATCTAATATTCTAAAAACATGCTTTGGGGTCCCATTAGTAGCCACAGAAAATTTGGTGGTCATAGTTCTAGCCGTCCTTGATGACAGACAGATTGATAGACATTTGGTGAATTATAGCAAGATGTTGACAACTACACTTAAAACAAGCTGAATAAACTTAGTGATCACAGTATGAAAAGTCATGAACCTTGTCAATGTGGAAGTGTATAAAGGTAGTTGGGGAGAATCCATAGAGAAAACCTTGTTTGGAATAAAAAGCTTAGCAATAACAAAGCAGATTATGAAGCTCAGTACAAGATGGAGGATACCAAGCAACATTTATTTTGAAGCTGATACAGTTTGATATTTTGGTGGTTGTATCCAACAAACTTGGAAGAAAGAAATTACTCATGAACCAATACAGTTGGACTACTTTTTTTAAAAAATTAGTTATAAATCCACTTGCACTAATCTTTGTGTTAATAATAAAAGAAAGATTGTAGAAAATTATCAACTAAAAAATAATTCTGTAGACAACTTGGAATACTCTGAATAAACTGTGTTATTCTGCTTTTCACATGGTTTAAGTATTCTTTAATCAAGAACTGAAGAGAAGAAAATAACAATGACACACAGTAGCAAAAGCAGGCTCCTCCTATAAACTGACTTTGTTTTTTCCATTTTTTATGCAACTGGTGGGCGAGTATTTTTGTCCGATTTTGTGATGAAGAATTATCATTAGTATTATACACTGATTTACTCAGATTAGTTTTCTTATCTTGGTAAGTAAAAGTAAAATAAATTATTTGACTAAGCACTTGGCATTACATCAAATATCAAGAACGTCATTAAAATAGAAAGTTTTTATTTTTATTTTTTATGATAAACCACAACAGGGCTCTAAATTAACGTTGACCCATCATCTCGGGGATGGTAAAAATGTGTTCTGGACGCCTCTGGGACAGAAGTGACTTTTAAAAAAAAGAGAAAAAAAAGAATTTTTTTAAAAAATCATTTCCGTCCCTGAGGCGTCGGGGGAACATTTTTTTCTTCCTTTTTTTAGAAATTTGGTAGGGATTGTTTTTCGGGACGGTTTACATTTCCTTCAGGACTTCAGGATTGTTTGTCAGGATGGTGCCAGGACAGTAGTGAATAAAGTTAGTCTGGAGCCCTGAAACAACATCTATGGAGTCAACATTCTTCTCGATGCACTAACTGCATTTTGCAAAAACGTCAGAAGAATGCTGCAGTCTACCTGAACAGCCTGTTGACAGTTACATCCACCAGCTCCTGGGAGCAGCGAATTCCACTCTGCAGTCGATCTGAGATACAAATGAGGCACTGCGTAACAATGTTCTGCAAGGGGGGGGGGGGTATTTGCTTATTATTTGGAGCAGATGGTCTTTGGTATTGAGAAAACAGTATATCTCGATCAACGATTGGGTCGTGTGTGTGGATAATTTTGTGCCACATTCCTAATCTGTTCACAGTGAACCTTTCCTCTAGAGTTGGCCAGTTTTGTTTCTCTTAACACTGATGTCATTGTTCTATACTCACGGCTGTATTCATTGTAGTCTAATCTGGCTGCTTGTGATTTATATTCTCTAACTTTGAACAGCCTGATTGTGTGCGAGGATTCCAAGCACTAGATGCATACTCGACTATGCTTGTTATAGTCACAAAGTTTCAGCCGTTGTACCCTCCATTTCGAAATTCCCAGAAGGCCAGAAGTTACAACAGCTGAAATGTGACAATAACAACCAAGATTGTTGGATATTTTGACCCCCACGGGTTTGAAACTTATAAACAGGATATCGACAAAAACCCAAACTGCAAGGTGTCCAGAACCGGAAACAGACACAAGTGTTCAAAAGTCATAAACTGGATATCGACTGAACTCCGACCTATTGGTGGTGGGCTGGAAAATCAGCGTCAGCGTTCGAACCCAGAGACAGAGACACCCTCCTAGGCTGGGGGGAAGACAAGGCCAGTTCCCCTGTTGGGAACAGTCTGTCAGCTCTCATTATCTCTCTCCCCCTCTTCATTCACCGCCATGACACAATGTATCTTATGAAATAAAAATATATCCTCATATTTCTATAAACAAGTTTTGAGTCTTCTTCCGCAGACCAAGCTGGCTACACAACAAGATGCAGATACCAGTCCAAGTAAATCAGTGTATAATAATAGGTGAGTGGGTAGCTTTTGTTTCTTAAATAGGTAGCCCTAATATTAGCAAGAAGCTTTGAGACTAATCCCCTCTTCCCTCAAAAGTAAGCCACCATTACACTTACCTGGGACGTCTGAATAAAAGACCATACTCCTGACAAGCCTGCCCCACAGTGGGCGTGTAGACAATTGGCATCATCTCTTCAACATGTTCAATAAGCACTCTGTAGAAAAGACGCTCGTTCCTGTCAAGTAAAGCAGTCAAATAGATGTACTTATCAAGATCAGTGGGTCGGCGCCTAAAATTCTCCAGAACTCGATATGCTTGTTGGTCTTGAGTGATGATACACGGAGGAAGCAAGCCATGAATACCCATTACCTGACGTTCTTTTAGGGTGAAAGCCAAACTCTGAAAATAGGAGAAGAGATAGGGTTAAAATAAACGTAACCTATTGTATATGAATAGTCATCTAAATCATGAAATGACAGCATGAATCTTAGTTTGTAAGATCTGATATATTGGGCAGTGTTTAGATCCTACACAAACTTTAAAGTAAAGATAAAAAATTTTTTTCAAAATATTGGTTTAAAAAAAGAATTTTTATAAAACTTTAAAAAAAATTTAAAATGAATTTTCAAAAAGATTTTTAAAAATTGTGAACTTAAAAAATTTTTTTTTTATTTAAACAAATTTTTTTGAATTTAAAAAGCATTTGAAATTTAAACTTTTTTTAAAATTTAAAACAAAATTTTTAATTTAAAAATATTACTTTCTTGTAAATTTATTTCATAAATCATGTCTTGGCATTTAGTAACAAGATTTCTTTTAAAATTTAATATCTAACAAGCCGTACTTATCAGACCTCAGTAACGGATACATATGTATTTTTACACTCACACACACTCCAGTCATCAAGTGAAACCTCTTGACACACATATTTCTTAAGAACACCCAAGTTTCAATATTTCGAGAACCAAAGTTATCTGTCCACCAGTGCTTTTAGATAATCAACTTTTAGAACATGGAAATACCCATTGTAGACAACAAGTCTAGGAAAAACTTGTATCTTGTCAACTTACATCTTACCTTGGAACTTTGACAAAATCTATTCCAACGTACAACATTTTGACCAGTCATTCACCTCTTACTATAAGACAAACTATTTTCCAATCTTCGTTCAGTCATAGATTTGTTGCCTAAACAAGAGACGCGCCTTCATTTACGTATGTACACATACACTCTAACAATGGACTCTTTAACACTCACTAAGTAGTAAACCAAACTTTTTACAAGCATTACTCCTTCCATTCTCTACAGCTGAGAACAACCTAATTGTTATGCCTTCTTTAATAAATACACTTTTATTATGTTACATCCTTATTTGCAGTTATTATTTGCATGCAACATTACCATGTGCATCTTGCATCCTTTCCTTGCAACCTATGCATTTCATTCCTTTTACTACTGCAGGAACATGCGGAGAAAGAAAGATTTCAAGCACATATCACTAACATTACCTATCCCTCTCTAGTATCATCAGCACTCTAGCTTATTTACAGCAGTCTGACCCTTAAGGCTAGTACTACTGCTACACCCAGTTTACTGCTACGATCCTTGTTATTGTTTATAACATTAACCTTTTCCATTTCACATGGAGTCAGATACATTTAATAATAGTCCTAATCACATCATATTAGCTTATTTATAATAGTAAGAGTCTTAGGTGGCAAATATTTTTTTCTCATATTATACAAAATAGATAAATAGAATAAATAAATAAAATGAAAAAATATTTTATTTACATTTTTCTGATACTACAGGGCAGCGGATTTATCCACATCAAAATCAATACAGCTGTTATGGCTCATTTTCATTTACCTAGAATTAATACGAATCTGCGGAGATTAAAATACCAAACTAGTAAAGGTCGTCCTATATCTTCTCATGTCATTTCCCTTTATCTCTTCCTATAAAAAGGGCAACCACTTGTTGCCCAGTGTTCACTTTTGGATCTTCCAGGTGAAGTCCGCAGGCTCGTTTCTTTCTACAGCAGAATTACCTCTTGGCCTACTCACTTCACGGCATGGGCATCTGTGAAGGCGTGCATTTGAACCCCC
>VCCN01001112.1:1391801-1422308 GCA_006491835.1 Architeuthis dux
TATTTAAAAGACCCTGTCCCAAAGTGATCGCAATAAGTGGCTCCCCCTGTATTACAATAGCAGTAGTTTAGTATATTAACGAAAAGGTGAAAACAAATATAACCTAATAAACAAATGCCACCAAAGCTAAAGTGATGACAGCAACAAAGCTTCTTTGGTTGAGCAAAGAATGACAAGAAGACCTGCTCATCTTTCAGCAATGATAAATAAAATCAAGTGCAATCTCACAATTCAGCTTGAGACCAAGCTAAAAATAAACTACAAAGAGTAGAAAGAATAAAAAGTAGAAAGAATAAAAAATAAAAAAGAAGATGGCTCCAAGCTAACTGTCTCTGGACTGAAAAGACATGGATATGTCCCTTTACTACTGTTGGTTACAATTATAGAAGCCATTACGTATTTGTAACAAGTTTTGAGTAAAAATGAAAATGGAGTTTCATATGAACACAGAGTTTTGAAAAACAATATGATCCAAAAGATAGGGAAAAAGAATTGGTTTTCCATAGTTATTCTGCAGAGTTACTTTGGGTTGTAACTTGCTTCCAATAATCAAAGTACAATCCAAGTCTGTAGTGGTTTGCAGAAGACTTAAATTAAATAAACAGTTAAAAATTTTAAAAACGTGCATCCCCATAAACTCACACAGAAAATATGTTCAATTCAAAGTGCAATTACTGCATTTGCTTTCGAAAGGTTAAAAAAACACCAGCATTTCAAAGTTGTAATCACTTGTTTATAACAGATAGTGATCAGGTCAGACTCTTTAATTTGCACACATTATTGACTGACCAATTGAGCAGGTTATTTTCTACCAGCTGACAAACTAGACAGTATTTGACACGTACCATCCCACTATTATTGACCTGGTCAAATAAAACATAATGCAGACAGTATTTAAGATGGTCAAACCACAGTTGACTACTGCATCAGGATCAATATTTGATATTTACACTGCTGAGCAATGCAGTGAAATTTAGACGAATAAAGTCTCCTACAGAGAAATTTACACTAGAAATACTGTATATGCTATAAGATGGAAATTTTTTTCAAAAAGACTATGCAAATATTATAATGTGTCAGTATTATGACTAGAGGTCCTTCTATCAAACCTTGATATGGACAGTTATAAGGCTTGGGTGTGTTGCAGTGAGCTGTAGTCCTCAAAATACCCTTGTAAACCATTTGTCTTATAGTCCAGCATATATGATATGGTCACATATGGTGATATGGTTATGGTCACAGTTGTGAAGAGTCATCTTAAATGAAAACACCAAGATTACAATTAAGGCAATTGAGTAATCATTTAACAAGAATCATGTTGAAGATTTTTCCATAAAGTCTACATCATCTGAGCGGCAATAGGCAATTTCGCATAAACTTTTTAAAAGAATTTTTTTTTTTTAAATCCTAAGGGTTGTTGATGACCAACACTGAAATTTTGTTGCTAAAATAACATTTTTAAAGAATTTAAAGTTTTGGTTCATTCTAAAGCATGAAGGAGCTAATAAATTTCTATGCTGAATTTTGAGGTACCAGAATCCATTAACAGACTGCTGAAAAAACAAGACTGGCTACTGCATGGTCAAACTCCACTCCAACTTCTATTACGACTGAAGATGATTACTGCAACTTTTGTATTGTATATATATTAAATATGATAAATTTTCAATTGTCAATTTAGGTCAGTTAGTAAGACACCAGCCCAGCAATCACTAGGTCATGAGTTCAAAATCACAGTAGGAGAATAGGGATTTTACATATCGGTTTACACCCCAAATTTTGGTGAGGATTGTTGTTCTTGTTATGGTAGAAAAGTAAAGCCAACTCCTGATTTTGTCTTGGAGTTTGACAAAAAAAGGGTTTCAAGCATGAATAGATGTGCAAAGACTGCAGAAGGTGTTCTAAAAGGTATCTTGCTAAACCAATACCAATCAATACAGATAACCTTTTCTTTATTTTAAAGCTAGATATTCTTTTTGTCACCAGTAAAAGTGGTGTTACGGTCAGACAAAAAGAGTAAAAACCCAAGCACTTATTTTATTAGATGAGTAATCAAGATTAAAGAAGTTTCTATCAACTGATCCACTTTTTAATCACTGCTACCCAAAATACTGGTTTAATTGGGTTTAGGTTATTCATATGTTCACACATTTATATGTATCCGGACCATCCAGCCCTAACCGTTCATAGTAGAAACTTGAAATTTCGTACACACACTCCCCTCAATGAGTAGGGGAAATGCTTTTTGTTTTTTGTAAATTCCCCTCCAAAACAGGGTTTTAGTGGGGGGGTTCAATTTGCAATATAAGCTTATGCTAAATTGGTCACTAGTTTGTGCCCGCTTGTTTTTTTGAAAATTCAAACATTTTTTAGTGATCACGGCCCAACTTTTTAATTGATCACCCAACAGCATATATGGGTGGCGGTGATTCATAATTTCCATTGGAATATTAGTTTTTATTAAATCATTTTAATTAGTAATCTCTCAGATTGTTTCTTATAAACGAATGATCACAAATAGAAAGAAAAAAACAGTACCATTCTCAAAATACCTTGAACTCGTCTTGGCTAAAAAAATGCAACATAATGAAACTTTAATGTTTGCTGACACTTGATAGAAAATTCAATTTTTTCTTTTTTAAACAAACCACCTACACAACAGGTTTTACAGTCTGCTACATTACACAGCAGGAAATGGTTAAAAGTTGAAACCGTACACGTTTTTTTTGGTTTTTAACGATCACATGTACAAGGCAGACAGCACCAACAGATAAATTTACCGCTAAAAACAAATTAAAAATACATAACTACAAACCAATTATCTACAGAGTGGTTAGTGTTGGCAAATTGGGTACTAGAAAGATTTGCCAACCACTCAAAACATAGTTTGTTAGTAGATTTGCAGCAGACAAATCTCCAGGGAAATGATCACTGAGCAGAAAAGTCAAACACTTAACTGTAGCATTGAAAAATCAGTGTTTGATTGCAGGTAAAGACCAGAAAGCACTCTGAGAGCGCTTACCATATGCCATATACTGACTGAAAACTGAATGAAAATCGGATCATATATAGTTACGATGCAGGGGAGTTAGTTGTGTAAGTTTTGATTTTCCACAATTTCGGACTATTGTCTGAATATATGAAAAAAATCTCTCAATCAAAAAAGAAAAGAAAAGAAAAAAAATCCTGGATCCACCCCAAAATTTAATCAATTCTCCCTTAGCCCATGGCCCATTCTTCTACAAAATGTTGTTGAAAATCGTTGTGAACTTTTGGATATATTGTGTAGACAGATATAAGTGAATACGGAGTACAACACTTTTGTCTCCATCACTTTAGCAAATATCACTTTGGTCTAAAAATCACTTTTGTCCCAACAATATCTCCAAAAGTTCTCAATGAATTTCAATGACATTATGTCGAATGGTTGGCCATGGGCTAAGGAAGAATTGATGAAATTTTGGGGTGGATCCAGGGATTTTTTTCAATTGAGAGATATTTTTCTATTAAATTTTGAGACGTATCCTTGAATTCTTTTCCTCTCAATCAAAAAAAATACTTGGATCCACCTGATAAAACTGATATTCGCTAAAATGATGTAGACGAAAGTGCTGTACATGAAATTCATTGAGAACTTTTGGAGATATTGTGGGGACAAAAGTGATTTTAGACAAAACTGATATTTGCTAAAGTGATGGAGACGAAAGTACCATAACTCCATATAACTCTTCCAACTTCATTGACAGAGATAAATAAGTTAAAAGTTCTTCTGAAGGAAATATTCCTAACCCCATAATAGTACACCTGGGTAAAGGTAAGAAATTATTAAAAATAAATATCTACAAGTCACTATCTCTTGAAAACAGACCTGTGTTGAACATAGACATATTTATAACTAAAAGAACAGAAGTATAGAAAGGAATGCTTTCAGACGAAATTCCTAGATATGATATGGATACAAAATGATGGTTCTCCTTGCAGACAATGGTGGAAGGTTATCTCAGAATAGCACTGTTTCTGAAAGGCTTACAATTGCTTCATTGCAGACAATCATAGCATGCCTTTTACAGGGAGTACACCTGTAATACCAATGGTTAGCAAATATGTGGAAAAGTGAAAATTTTACATTACTCTAAATTCACGTGCCAAATAGACCACACATGTTTAAGAAAAAAATTTAAGTATAAATTATCAACAATAAATATGGTTTAATATCAGTGAGGTATTGTATTGACAAAATTTTATTTAATTTAATCAAAACAAAGATAACTACATCAAAACTTTTTCTTTTTTTGAAAATGTGATTTTGGACAAAACTGATTTTTTTAAAACGTTCAAGAAACTCCAATATTTGATAAAAAATAGAAATAATTTTTGCAAGTAATTTTTTGTGCTTTCAGTCCATAAGACCATACTTATAAAATGACAAATTTCTGCGGGGGTAAGTTGGGAGGTGGGTGCAACCCAACTAACAAACAGTTAAAAATTATAAACAATGAAATATCCAAGGCTGGGCACAAAAAGAAAAATTAAAAACATTAATGCTGGAGAAATGGCTGAGAAAGAAAAAAAGATCACAAAATAAAAGTATAAAATGAATAGCAAAGAGAAGATCCTACCTAGAGGAACCACCAATGTTTCATTCACTGGCAACAATGAATTAAGCTGCAGATTATATTGGTCTTTAGAAACAAAACAAAAAATCTACAAATGTACTCAGATGCTTTTGCAAATAGTCAGAAAGAGAGAATCCTCAGATGCCTGGGAATGGATGGTCCTAGACTCTTGGGTAGGGGATATAATTACCATGCTCAACAACGAGAACACAAGAGACTCAAATAAAAATCCTAGTCAGGAAGGGATAAAATGAATGGGTGAGGTATAGGTGATCAGGGTGACAAGTGCAAACATTGATACATGACAAGACATCAATGTCTCAAATTGAAGTAATTTTAAAATGCAGATAGTGCCCCTCCTCGCTTGAACATGGTAATAAAAACCAACCATCAAATGCAAATAGACAAGTTAAAGTGAGATGTGCAGAGACATGACAGCTCATACAGATAAAATTAACTAGAAACCAGCAATTAGAGGCAGTGAATAATTTGAAAAACACTTCACCTAAATTTTGTAGAAGTACAACTTGATGCCGATAAACACTTTCTAAGTTTCTTTTTGTTCACTTGTTTCATTGTTTTTTTTTTGTTTCATTCTTTTGGTAATACAGAATAAGCCACTCATTGTGATCAGTTTGAGACAGAGTCTTTTAGATAACAATAACCGGCTGATAACATTAAGCAGAGGATATAAAAATTGGAACATTTTACATTCATTGTTTGGAATTCATTGTTTTGAAATTCCTGGTTTTATAAGAATTTATTTTGAATACTTACACGCAGCCTGGTCGACCAACTATTAAAACCACAGAAATGAATGCAATCTTTCCTTTTTTTTCTTTTTTAAAAAGAGATATGAGACAAGTGCTTCTGTCACCAAAGAAATAATGAGTTTAACCATTTTTACCACAATTTGTTTTCAGGCCTCTAGAAGAGACTGTTTTTCAAAAAGAGTAAGTTGGAATCCAACCAATAAAGATTAAGATTGAATTTGCACAAATGCAAATTTGTGCTTTTATTAACTTCAAAAGAATGATTGTGTGTCTCCTAACGTAACATTATCACCTTCTTGGAAGTTGGCGAAAAACGTTCAACGAGGGTTGGTTTCACTACTCCTTGTTGTGGATGGCATCAGGGCACACAATGTGTCCGGACTTGAGGAAGACAGGGATTGCTCTCTGGAAAGAATTGGCCTTGAACGCAATGAAGGAGAGACGGAGATGATTTTTCTTGGAAAGGAATATACTGTTTATTTGTAATTCTACAGAAGTTTTTGTCAAACGCAGATATTCCCATAAAATTGAGAGGGAGAGAGAGTGGGTCTTGAGGAAACTTTAGAGATGACGGCTCAGTCCGTTGGGGGGGGGGGCACTCTGTTTTTCCTCAGCTCTGTCAGTCTTATTTATAGTGTGGTTGTTTATAGTTTCTAAAGGCTAAATTAATTCATCTTGTTTAGTCTGTATATATTTTGAACTTTGGCTATTTTGAATTATCCTGTGCTCGTATATTAATCAGATTTGTATTTTTAGATATTTTCTGTCAATGTTTTGACTCGTACTTCTCTTTCTCCAGAGTCACCCTTTGATGTTATCAAAAGTACCACTGTTGTTTACCAAAAGTGTAAGTCGATTGTTTTAGTTAGTGTCAATCTGTATATTTTGAAACTCTGATTTTTTTCTTTTTGTTTATCTATCTGTCTATCTATTTTCATTTAAGCACCCCTTTGCTATGGTACACTAAGGCCTGTTACTTGTGTTTGTAACAGAAAAGAACTATTTCTATACCTGTCCGGTTTTTGAAAGCCACATCTACGAGGCTGAATTTTCCTCAACTCAGCACTATTAAAAGCTGTGACCCTCCCCTTCAACCTGTTCTTGCCGATAGACGTTTTCAGGAAGAAAGGTATGGTTGCATTTAATTATTTCTGTATGTTTTTTGACCAACCAGCAAGTGTGTTTCCCAGTTTCAATATACAACGACGCGAACATGCTCCTCGTTGTTCCCCTCCCCCATTTTAGTAGCGTCTCCTTCCCTTTGCCGTTATCGTAGTAGTAGTGTCTTTGTCGACGGGGGAGGGCAGTTTAGAAATTTATAAATGTACATTATAAAAAATTACCATGAAATTTATTTTTGAATTCTTAAATTTATTTTAAATAAAGTGTTTAATTTTGAAATAATGAACTCTTCCACTTCAGTAGTTTCTTTTCTAAAAAAAGAAAACAAAAACAAAAAAAAAAAAAGAATCAATTCAAATATATCCAAGAAGTTAACATTTTATTTACTTTCGTACTAAGCTGGCACGCCAATGACTGTTTGAGTTTTAGTAAAAAAACGATTATTTTATTTTATTTTTGTTATTAAATCAAGTATTGTAAACCAGCTAGTGCCAGCTTAGTACTAAAGTAAAAAAAATGTTAGCTTCTTTAGTGGTGATTGGTCAAATCAGTCCTTATGATGTGATCCATTTTTGATGGTTAAGTCGTCCTACTTTGCCAAAAACTTTTAGACGGAATGATATATTCTTGCTATACCCCAAACAAAGACACTGAAAAGTTTTTTAAGATTTTTTGTTGCTTGACCATCATTCCAAATAAAATCTATGACTGTTCAAAGATTTGCATAGCAAACTGCATGATTGTTTTTTTTTTAAGTGGGAGAGTCATTGCACAGGGACGATCTCACTCTCAGTCCCTAGTCTTGGTGAGAGAAGTGGATCCATGCGTTTCCCAAGGGCATTAGTGCAAAATAAACATAACTCAGTTCACTGATTCCATTTTCCATGCCAGTAATCATTATGCCACTCTACACTTCCTGATAATAAATATTTATAAATAATAATTCAAAAGAAAAATCATTTTTATAATCCTAAAACAATTATGTTCAGTAATGTTCTTTCAACAACTAATTATCCAGCCATCTTAAAGATAATACCTATATAGTACGTCACGAAGAGAAGGATAACATCAATATCAACAAAGCTTTAAAATAAGCCCATAACTTTAAAACCATCAACAACAACACAAGATTTAAGTCTAAAGTATTCTTTAAAACAGAAATAAAATAGTAAGAACTGGTAGTGTAAAAATATCTGTTAACTAAGATGACTTCAAGAATCCTTTCTACAGGAAGTAGGAAGTGGTCATCACTACCTCCACCCCACCATTTTCATCTATGCCACTTATAATACCAACCTTTTAAAAATAGTCAATACTACTCAGATGTAACTTTATATATAGCAGGATAAGTTTTGTCAAACAAATTAGTAATACCAACAATTATTAATTTTTGACTATTTCTTTCATTTTAATTTTAGTTGCTTTTCATCTAGTAGTATTAGTAGTAATATTATCCGGATTTGTTTTTTCATTAGATGAAGCATTGTCAATCATTGTTAATTTTTGACTAGTATTTCTTTCATCTTAATTTTAGTTGCTTTTCATTGCAACCACTCAGACCGTTAGTGAACAGTATCAGAAATAACGGTTAAGCTCTCTGTGAGACAAACTCGCATCCCTTTTGCCTCAGAGAAGCCTGGTTATCTGTAAGAGCTGCTCTTATCGATTGAGCTAAGAGAACCTTACGGTTGGCAGAAAATTAAATCTAACCTTTAAACTTGTACACGATAATGAGACGTCAACAACTAATTATCTGGCCATCTTAAAGATAATACTTATATAATACGTCATGAACAGAAGATCCCCACCCCCACCACCGATCTCAGCAGCGTGTAAACAACGCAGACAGGAAATAAAGGATAAGCACTCATTGAGACTCAAACTCACATACCTTTTAATAATAATGTAAAAAAAGTAAAAAGAATATTCAATATAATGAATTCAGTGTCATTAATTTTTAAATGCTATGAAATAAAACATAAATGCAACAAAATTCAATTTCTTCACCAATTGATAGTGTTTTAGTAACTTACATGCACTAAACATTGCCTCAAAAAGTATAAAAAGCATCAATGGGAGAAATTTTCCTCTTAGAGAAACATTTAATGTAAAAAGCAAAATTTACTAAGAAAGCAAGTTATTAAGTTTCACTATATCGGTCAACTCTTGAAACCATCTAAAACCACACTTTGTCTTCTCAAGCCACAATTATGAACAGACATTCCAGAGCTCAGATTTCAGGATACATGATAAGAGTGGAACTTATATCTATCTTACCACAAAAGAGATCATTTGCTTGGTATCTGGTGAGTTCATAGCAAACCATTCATAGTGAACGATTCATAGCAAACAATTAATAGCCATGTATATTTCATAGCCAACTTTTCATAGACGTATACGATTCATAGCAGGATAAAGTCCATGGTTGTATATTGTAGATCTGATGTCGCTAATCTGGGTACAAACTAGTGACCAATTTAGTATAAGCTTACATTGAAAATTGAACCCCTACTAAAACCCTATTTTGGAGGGGAATTTTCGAAAAACAAAAAAAACAAGCATTTTCCCTACTCATTGAGGCGAGTGTGTGTACAAAATTTCAAGTTTCTACTATGAATGGTTAGGGCTGGGCAAAGTCTGGATACATAGATAGAAAGAAATATGTGAACACATGAATAAGCTAAACCTTTGGTAGCAGTGATTAACAATTATAAAAATATACTGTAATAAAGTTGACAGAAGATTTGTTCTTACCGTAGATCTTAACAAACTTAACATACAATTTTTTTCCTTATTAGGTAGAGAATTTTCACCTTTTCACTTAAAGGAAGCATTTTACAGCCTCTCTTTGGCATAGCCAAATTGCTAGCATCACTTCTCTTGCGCTTTGGGACCATTATTAAGTAAAACGTATGACCTGTTTATTTTGGGGGTTGACCACAGGTGACTGAAACCACTGTATACTATCTCAAAAATAAACTTACTTACCTAAAAAAAAAAGTCCATAGACAAACCTTTCAAAATTTTCTCTCTTTCTCATACACACATGCACAACCTAAATAAAATCTTCTTTGGCCAAGGTCAGGGAGTTTTAAATGTATTTTCCAACTGAAACCCCTCCCAACTCAAACATCACATTAACATGTAAACCAATACACTGGTTAAATAATGGATAATTGTTTAGCCGAAAGTGTTCGATGCAACACTTTTGGACAAGTACTCCATGGATCCAAACACGTTCTCTTGTACGGAAACAAGAAAAATTTAATAGAAAATTAACAAGATGTTCCTTGTCCATTGTATTTAACAAGGCATGCAAAAATGAAGGATTGCTGCCCATAGATGAAATTCAAAGAAAGGATAATTTTGTGTATATATATATATATATATCACACACAATCATGTTCCTATCTTATCAAAAAGTTATGACAGTGATAAATTGTTTCAATATGGTAGTGTTTAAGCATTTACTGAACACTCAACCCCAAAGGAGATTCTAAACAGTAACCTCTATATTATGTAACACTTATTTCTTCACTGTTCTTAAGCCTCAATAATGTAATATGCATAATCAGGTGACCTTTATTCAAGAAAAAAAGGTCTCATCTTCATCTCAAAGTATAGAAACCCATTTGGGGGGGAAAAGAAAAGCACATACCATTAAGTGAAGCAAGTTTTCTTTGGTAGTAATATCTTTTCAGAATCAAAAACTGCAAATTTTATTTAAATGGAAATTCATACTTTAAATAATTAAATTTTTTTAAAAAGATTAAAAAAACCTCCCCACACAAGGTTTTAAGAGTTTTAATCTTCTGCTAAGGAAGGAAAGAAACAAACAATTTTGTGATAATAAAGAAAGCATTTTCATTGAGGTCCCCAGGCTAATTTTAATGAAAGTTTTGAAAGGCACAATCACGCACGCACACACAGCCGATTAGAGATCTTAGAAGCAAAATGAATGTTGGACTATTATAACTTTAAAGTACAGATGATACCAGATATTCAACAAATAGCTTTAGGCGAAAACACTCTGAAGAAAAATCAGAGTGAAGAGAAAAAAGGAATTAAATTACATCTCTCTTTTTAACGAGGATTTTACTTATTAACAGGTAGAGATACACAGCAAAGCAGTTCATTCCACAAACCTGTACATGTATACCTTGATTAGTGTGGTTAATTTGTTCCAAAATCTTCCGTACTGTTCAAGGTCTTAATATAATTTAACTCTTTCCTCCCTGATAACGCCTCTAGGCGTGATAATTGATATTGAAAATAAATAAAACTTTTTTTTTAAATGATAAAAATTAATAAAAGTTTTACTAAAAAAATACATTTAAATCATACACAAATTTAAATCATAACAATGCCAATCAATCGATAATAATACCTTTTTCAATTAACTTTTCCATGGTTTTATTTCACCGGACTTGGAAGTGATACATTGGGAATAATCACTGAAAATTTAGTAAGCGTACATTTGATATTAAAAATGATATCAATTTATTTACTGCCCATTGTATTTTTTTGTTCAGCAACAGGCTGTTAAATTAGTTTCAGGGAACAAGGCACTTTGTTGGAGAAGGCAGTCAGGCAAGTAATCAAACATGGCTGCCAGGGAAAAAAGAGTTAACTTTTGGGGGGTTTTTCGGCTTATACTTAGTTACATTAATTAGTACAGTAATACCTTAACCATACTACATTAAAACCGCTCTATTCAAGGTATTCCTGTACTATGATACGGGTCTGCACATAAAGGATGGTTCTTTCTTAATAATGCTTTTCTGGACCACCTACAAGATAAGCAGTCTGTCTTTTTCTATCCTATTTTTATAGGCTATAAAAAAAACAAAGATTTCTAGTGTAACTTCCCAAATAATACCTGTACTACTCTCAAAATTTTAACAATCAAAGTTTAAGTTCCAATAAAACATACCTTGGCTTACATCTGACAAACAATAAACTGACCTTTGAAATTTGTTAGCCATGAGATAGCCAACCTACGGTTCATGTCTAACAAAACACTTTTGGTCAAGGGATTCCATCTTAAATCTAAAAACTAGAGTGTTGCCCATCATATTACAGTGTTTTAATATTGGGAATATACTTTGCTATTGTGGGTAATATCAGGTTTTGTCATTTTTGGTCATCCATACTTCAACTCTCCCATTAGATGCTTGTAAATTTAAGCAGGCTTTCACTACACTTGACTTTTGAACTGAGTTGACAAGTAACAGACCCTTCTGTAAACAAATGTATTTTTCACTATACTTAAAGTAAAACTAAATAATATCCTTTTTCAAAATAAAGTTAACTAATCATTAAATTAACTAATTTTTGTTGAATTCTATCTCTATAAGGTCTACTTTATTTTTGAAAGATTTTTAATTACAGAATTAAAATTTTTCTGTCAGTAGACATCAACCATGGCGTAATCGAAATTAATATTGGATGACAAAAACTAACTTTAAAAACAGTCTAAACCTGTTTTAACTATGTAAAAGTCATATTTTATTATTAACTTTCAAAGATATTGAAATTATTGCAATATGTTTTAAAGTTTTTATTTAAAAAGTCTCAGTTTTTATTTTTACTTAATGACAATAAAAACTGATCCCCCACTTCATGTACATAGACACTATAAACAGTCTAAAACCTTTATTGGTTCATTACAACCTGTACAGTCAGTTTCACAAGAATATCGATCATCAGATGAACAACTAATGGTGTTTAGGTAATGTCTTTTATAGATTCATTAGTAGTAGTAATAATCCGTGCATATCCCTTATTGGCTCATGTGGAAAGTCCAATACACACACACACACTAGCATAAAAAAATAGGTCCCCTCATTAAATACTAAATAATTAAAATTAAATACTAAAATCAATGAAATTAAATTAATAAATATTTTGTAATTGTAGCCCATTGTATGCTTTCAATACATCCATAATTTGTTCCAAGTCAAAGTGATCTACGATTTCTGGTGACATAAAACGACAGATCACCTTTCTATTTAGATTTTGAACTGAATTGAGCAATAACAAATAGTTTCACTTTTCAACAAAATAATCTCCGTCTCTCCCCTTTCCACCTTTTACATTGAATGGGTTGTGGGGGGGGGGGGGGAGAGTTGCCAGGCTGGTGGAGAGGAAGGTGCACCTGCTGCTTCTCAGTGAGCTTGCCTTCGCTCTACTGCTTTTAAACATCATCCTCCCTCATCCCTGTGACTGACAGACAAAAATCAACAAAATTGATGACAATGGTTTTTATACAGTAAACATATATAGAGAGAGAGATTGATCAAATCCAGATTAGGAATCTTTCTCTTTAGTTTAAAAAAAAGGATCAATAAGGTTGAACTGCCAAGATAAAGCCAACAGAAGATACAAATAGCTGCTTGAGTATGAAGCTGTATATTGCAATGTTCTTCCTGCTCAGCAGTGTACAAAGAGTCTGGATAAATAAGAGGCATGAAAGGAGGTAATAGCAACCTTATAATGCCTCCTATTGATTCAAATCAATAGCATTCTTTTCTTCAGAACAAAATGGCCGATCAATGTCTTAATCCTTATTTTTGGAGCTAAACCAAAGAAAACACAAACAATGTTGTATAAAACCAATTATATCAGGAAATTTTGTATTTGCTATACAGAATTGTGTGTACAATAAGATATCAATAAGATTTCCTGGCATATAATTTATTTGTAGTGCTAAGGATCAATCAACCAATTTGAAAAGTTAGCCTAGCCTATAAACATTGTTCAATTAAGTATTAATGCTTAGAAAGCAATACAGAAGAGTTCAGTCTTGATAATTGGCTGTAGTTATGGAATAAGAATAAATTATTGTTAGCATTATGAACACATTCATATTAATGAGATTATGGAGTGAAGGGGGTTTGGAGTAATAAATCTCAAGTTTGAATGAAATGAAATTGAAGCTCACAATGATTTTCTTTAAACCTGGTTTTGTGACTCATTACTGTGCAGAAAAGACCCTCTAAGTCAGTGATTCTCAAATGAGAGGCAATTGGCTCCCAGGGAAGGAATTTTAGTCAGGGGAGGAATGTATAATAGTGAAAAGATTTCTAAATGACAATTCAAAATGGAGGAGATAGAGGAAAACTGGGATTGCAAAAGGAAGAATGTGACCTGGGACTTAGAGAACCACTGCTCTAAGTTATTTCTACTACATAGTCCAAATACTGAGCAACTAACATTATGACCACAAATGCGATTTTCATAACACTGATTAATTTCTGACAATCTCCCATGATCCTCTGACAACATTTGAGAGTTAAGATCAAACAAATTTGCTTCTAATCACTGATGAAAATCTTTGTTAAATGCATTAGTTTATAAAATAGACTACTAGTTTTAATTTCTTGAATCATCAAGAAACTTGTCTTAGCATTGGTTTGTTTTAAGGGGGCGTTGAGGTCACTAAGGACCTTAAGGGGGCGTTTGAGCTCTAGAGGGGCTGTTGTGGACATTCCATACGATTCTGATTTACAAATTGCTGTTATTGTTGTTATCTGCTTAGAAATTCATATGATATACTCACTATAACATGTTCCTTAATAAAACCTAAATTTTGAGGTTTCTCTTTATAATGACAAGCTACTAAGTCTCTAAAAATCTGTGTTGAGTACTTCTCATATCTAAACTACAGGGGGGCATTGAGATGTAGCTAGGTGTTGGGGGGGGGGCTGAAAAAGGTTGAGAAACACTGGTCTACAGTTTTATTCTGGTAATACAAGACTACTTAAAGACAAGCTTCAAAAGGCAGAAAACTTTACCAACAAGTTTTTTGTAAAACTGATTATGACCAAAGAGTCAACAATATTTTTCTAGTATGAAAAAAAGATTTCTAACAAATGAATTGTCTGAAAAACACTTAACATACATCTGAAAGAGTTAACCCTATGATGGCCATTCCCAAAAAGGACATTCCAGACTGAAAAGGAGACTGACCCTCTCAATGGTGTTGACAATGTGACTCACACACATTGCTGCTTATCACTTGATAACGGCAACTGCATATAATAGAAATACCTTAATAATTGTTATAGCTTTCAGTTCCCACCATTTTAAATATATCTGAGGTAATTTATATAAAATTTAGTCTGACCCCAAAGAGGAGGACAAATTAATGTCCGACTCAAGGTGGCACCAGGTGGAGGACAGTGCTCAAAAACTGGACTGTCAGGCCTTAACACCAACATAAAACATTTGTAGAATAGTACAGTACTAATATAAGTGACACTAAAAGGAAAAAATTCAATTAAAAAATCATTATTCAAAGCTGGTAATAGCACCAGGATGCTAAAGATTTGCATGCTATTCCAATTGATTTAGACAGAATAAAAAAGATATTTTCTAAACGTTACTGTGTGTACAAAATTTCAAGTTTCTACTATGAATGGTTAAGGCTGGTTGAAGTACGGATACATAGATAGATACATATGGTGTACAATAGGATAAAGGTTATCTGACATAATGATGCTAGGAAAAGACAATGTGGAGACTCAGAATAATTTGCAAGAAATTATTTAATACCTTAACATGTTTTGACTTATTAAAGTCGTTTTCAAAAGGAAGTCGGAGAAATGATGTGTCTGCATGGACCGAGGTTTCTGACCAAATACAAAACACACACTCACTACCTACACTCATTCAGTCAGAAACCTAGGTCCATGTAGACACATCATTTCTCTCACTTCCTTTTGAAAATGACTTTAATACGTCGAAACATGTTAAGGTATTAAATAATTTCTTGCAAATTATTCTGAGTCTCCACATTGTTTTCCTAGCATCATAGATACATATAAATGTCAGAACACATGAATAACCTAAACCCAACAAATAAACCAGTGTTGTGGGTAGCAGTGATTAATTAAAGGACATAAACCTGCATACAGACCTGTCTTATTAGCAAGAACAGTTCATCATTGAAATTTCAAGATGTTTAACTTTAGAATAAGTTAGAACTATAAAATATTAATAGGTATTTTGAGAAAAAGGAAAAAATGATATCATGCATTATCATTATTCAAAGCTGGTAATAGAACCAGCATCTAAACTATTATTCTGCTTGTTTGTATGTACGACCATTACGCTTTCTGATTATTATTCATTTCTTCTATGGTGTCGTCTCACACCAATAAAACTTGTTGCTTTATTTGTGATAACATGTTCTTGGGTTTTATTACTCCTTTCCCCTATTGATGTTTCACCACTTACAAAGTGGGTAAAGAAGGCGAGGAGTCAATTTCTGTCCACAAGTATCTTACAGCAATGAAATTTTAATTCTCCTCATATCTTTCATCCTTTCTCTACTCCCTCCCCACTCAACCTTACAATGTAATGAACAAAGATAAGAATGAAAATGGGGTGCTTATGCTTGAATGGGAGCAATGGGTCCTCAACCTTCACTATAACTAATTCATTTATTTCTACCTCACAAGTCTGAGACATAAAAATCAAGTTATAATAGTAGACCACATGATTATAGACAGATAGCAAAAGTAATCAATAATAATAGCAAATATATTAGTTTCATTTGTCTTTGCATGTTATTATAGTTAATATAGATACATTCCATAGGTAATAAATTAATTTAACAAAATTATATACTTTAATTGCAGAAATATATATGCGAGGGTAATGATGATATATATATATATAGTTGTCAACGCCATGAAATTTCCAATGAGTCAAGCTAGTAAACTTAATTCTACAATGCAATTCATTAGGATTTTTTTTTAGTTAACTGAAACTAATCTGCTTTACTTGTTACCAAATACCAAATGTATTCATGACAAATTACCGCAATCAGACATTTCGCGGGAGCCTCCCGCATTTTGAAGCCAAGTGCTGTTACTCTTCCACGTAATAAATTTGTACGAATCTCCCGCATTGAAAAAAATATGCCCGTAAAAATCTTTTCCCTCCTATTTACAGACCTACCAAGTCTCCCGCATTTTGTTGATTATCTTGGTTTAAAATTGTTAAGATGGGTTTTCAATACACTGTTTTAGAGCTTCTAGAATAACAAATTTTCTTCGATCCCCCCCCTATTTTTTAGGAAATCTTCCCCCTGAGAATTTCCAAACCTTGGCAAGGCATGCACAAGGTCTAGAAAATAAGAATTTATAGAGAACAATTGATTCTTCAATGCAAGGTTGGTGATGTTGAACTCTTAATTGTCCAGTTAGTAAATTCTCTTAACGTTTTCAAAATAATTTTTTCTTCTTTTTTTTTTTCCTTGTTGACAATTTCAAATTATACTTAACTAGATATAAAAGTTCGTATCATTCTTGCTCTTGTAAAGAGGTGATTGAGGGAGAATAAAAAAAAAATGTTAACTTCTTTTAGAACTTATCAGAGTTCAAATTAATTTCGATGGTCAAGTCAGCTGTTGTAGATTTGTACTAGATTGATTTTTCAAATTTTCAAATTTTCCTTCACTCTTCAAAGTTCACCTTATTTTTGCAGTTTTTAAGGTTACAAATAATTTCAAATCAGTAACCGTTTTATAACCCTGAACAAGCGTATTCTAATTTAAATCCTATCCCCTTTCTTTATTTTGAAGAAATTTGAATGTCGACTTTACTAAATGACCACAGTGGACTGTGATCTTTTTGAACGTGTGGGCGTGGGATAGATAAGCTTAGGTAATGAGTACAGGCAGTAAAACGTCATTATCAGACTACAGATAAACTTTTATCAATTTATCCAGACAATCTATGCGTAAACAACGACTAAAATAAAAGTGATTCTAGTAGGAGCACTAAAAAACAATAAATAAAAATTGTAATGTAACATTCAATGGTGATTTTATTTTTAGACATTAAGTATTTTTTCACAACACAAAAACACAAGTAGGTGTCCTCAATCCAACTAAAAACAAAAAATAAGTCAAGAGTTAATCAAATATTTTAATTTTTATTTGTCTTTGTGTTTTTTATAAAATCGAAGTTCATAAAAAATATCTAGTTTTTTTTCATGGAGATTGGAGATCTTTTTTTACTTTATTGTCGATAAAAAAAAAATAGAAAAAGTAAGAGCTTTTCCCACTTTGAAAGAAAAAAATCCCGCAAATTAAAAATAAATAAATAGATTACACAATCAGATCAAACGATAGCTAAACTAGTGTGCCAAACTAATTTAACATACAATTTATTGATTGAACCGGTTCTCTTTTTACCTATTAATATATAACACAAAATAAAATACGTAATTGCATGGGCGGATACAAAGTCGAAAATTTAAGTGAAAATTTAAATGGCATCAAAATAAATGAGAAACAAACTGAAACAGTAACCATAAAATGGGTTAATGATGCTAGATGGTTACAGTCTAGATTTTAAAATAATTTTTTTAAAAGATTAAAAAGGTTTGTAATATAAAAAAAAAGTAATAAAAGTAAATTTGCTCAAAGCTTGTTAATGTTATGTTATGTAAGAAGTGTCGTTATTCATTGTTTAATGTTTAACTGATACTGTGTACCGGCTGACCTCAGATTCATATAGAAACTAAAAATAATACAAAAGTTTTAAACTATTTCCTCAAATGATGGGATGACAAAGTCGAAATAAAGATGATACGTGGGTGGAATTTCAAAATCTTAGTCGTATCGTTTAAGGGAAAGAAAGCGGATAAGAAATGTTTCACTTTTTTAATTCAAAAAAAGGTAAAGAAATAGACAAAGTTACACAGGAAGTAAAACAGATTTTAACTGTCTAATCCGCAAAATGTCCCTTCGCGTGTTTAGGTTTAAAAGATCTTTCTTTGAAATTTTACGTTGTTTCTTTTCTTTTCTTTCATACACTTAATGTCGACCAATATAGAGTTCGAAAACAAAAGGATTAAAAAAAACAAACTATTTAAGTTTTATTTAGCAATAAACGTGATTAAATCATACCGTAATAATCACATACCTAATGTGCACCTACAACCAAAATTCAAATTATTACCTAAAACGACTTTGAGATGCAGGTAAAACGTAAAAAAAAACTGAATCTAAAAAAAGTGGTGAGGGGAGTCTACCAGTACAAACTAACAAGAAAAAGAAAGTAAAACTAAAACTATGTATCGACCAGGCAAAATAAAACAGTTGATTGATAATCCCTGAATTAAAATGGTTTGATTTTTTTTTTTTTATAGCTGTTTTTATTACATCGGGGTAAAATCCCCCCGCCCCCCCAAAGAATGTTTTATTTCCTTTTATTTATACAATCCAATAATTGTTCCAAAACAAGAATCAAACGATCAATGACTTTAAACCTCATGGCTTGGTTGAATGGTTGGCTATTGGATGGAAATAGCATAGAATCAGTGTTGCCAATTTAGCGCGTTTTGCGCTAGATTTAGCGCGTTTCTGTTTTTGCAGAGCAAAAAGCGCTAAATTAGCGCGTTTCCGCCTAAAACATTTTGGCCGTTTTTTACCATTTTTAGCGTCTTTTTGGTGATTTTTGGCAGTCAAACTAGCGCGAAAATATTTTTTGAGTTGGTAACACTGCATAGAATCAACATCTTATTTGTCAATGGTTGACTAGACGGAAATATTTTTTGTTGAAATCTTAGAAATAAGACCGTGTCCGTCTGGATACAAGATGAAGCTATGATTTTAGCTACGTCTAAAAGAAAAACATGAATTACACAAAGTAGTTCTGTTGTCTTTGTAAATCGAACATTTAGTAGTCATAAATTGATCTGGTCCTAGGCCATCATCCTGCTAATTTGAAAGGATTACGACCGTATATGCTGACGGCGGATATTAAAACGAATAGTTTTACAAGGGTATTTGGAAGGTGACCGGAGAAGTCAACTTTGGTTTCTGGCTAGGGAATAAAATGAAAAAAACTTTAATAAAATAAGTAATATTTTAATTTATATAGCAATATAATATTTTTAATCGTCAACATTTACTTAATTAAAAATTACTTCTGTAAACGGCCCCTTAGTCATAATGCCAGTGGATTTGGGAGCAGCAGTGTATTATTTACACACACACACACACACACACACACACACCCCAAGATAATGTTCACGGTTTCAGTCTTACCGGTATCTGTTAGTGTTACTGTTATCAATACGCTTCTAGTTGATGAATTAAAAAAAATAAAATAAACAAGCTTAAGAGTTACGTCATTTTACACCTTAATTAAATAAATACTATTTATAATTATTTTGAATTGAATACTTGTGAAACTGGTTAGGTTGCTGTTATGCAATCAGATCCACACGCATTCAAGATTCAAGATAATTAGAAATTTTGAATGTAATGCATTCGATTTTTACGGACACATTCAGAGTTAATTCACAACCTAATAGAATTTAAGAGTAAATCTAAATAACAAAGTCTACTACTGTAGTAGAGACGTTTAGTCTAGACGTAAAATGCACTGACGAATCCAAGTAATGTTAGTTCCATTCTCAAGGAAGAAAATCACAGTATCTGATTGTTTTTTGGTTCTTTTATACATAAGTCTAAAGACTAACTTTCACAAGAGTTGGGAAGAACGAATAAGCGTATTCATCAACGCCACTTATTAAATAATAATAATTAATACAAAAATTTAAGAAAATAATAATAATAATTAAATAACAAAACCTGGAAGAAAATTTAGAAACAATTTTAGCAATGATCGTTCTGGAATAATCTATACACACTCATTGACCACTGATGTCAAAATTAGTTTACGGAGGGAGATAGATATCTAACTCAAGTTGAATAGAGAGCCTAAGCATTGCAGCATATTTCGCACTTAAGACGAAAACAGGCATCTCTTCTCCAACTCCTTACTTTCTTTCGCTAATTACCGAACAGTAACACTAACAGACAGGATTTACCGAACGGAGATAAATAATATACTGAAAAGAGTCGTATTTAGGGTTTCTGATTAAATTACACCTTTTTAGAGATACATTCTTCTAATTTTAGTAACTTTACATGGGCTTTTTCGGGAGTTCGGGTCCCGTCGGTTCGGTAATTAATCTCCTCGACCGATCACCATGATCAATCGCTAGCGAAACCGCAAATAGTTTACTACTACTACTAGTAATATTCCAATTCCATCTTTCTACGACGTCGTCAGCAATTCATTCATTTAGAAGAAAAGACGTTAGTCGATAATACTACAACAGTAGTAACTGAAGGAAACTGGCAGAGCACGTGGAAAAAAAAGGAATTACCTAAGAAGAGGTGGCCTACATATTCATTCTCATTAATGATCCTATCGTATCATCCTACGAGTAGGCAAGCGGCCGAGCAATTCTATTTTTGACACCCACACGAAAGCACGCGTACATACACCTGAAGATAGGTGTTAGGGTTTGGATGATGACAGAAATGAAAGGTTGAAGCTCCAGTTATAAGGTTACTTAGTGTTAGTAAGTTATTACTTAGGCCCAGTCACAAAGCAACAATAGATGATGTGTACACAGTGTAGTCTACTACAGAATCCAAAATTAATAAATTTCATGGAAATCCTGCATGTAAGTGATAAATAAATAAAAAGTACGTTTTTCCGTTTGTATTTGATGGTGCAGTATTATAAATCATTATCATTATTTCTTTTTGTTATGTAAGTTAAGTTATGACTACTTTTTACCTTCATCTTAATTGTATTAGTTGCTTTTTATCACAACTTTTGCTCAAACCGATCTTTTTCTTTCCATCAAAATTTTTAAATAGAAATTATTCGTGGGGGAAAATCTGATTCAGCTGTATTTTGGGTTGGATTGACACTCCCAAAACTTCTTAGAAATTCTATTGATAGTGAATAATCGACAAGTAAAGACAGATTTGCATTTACAATAAGTGAATGAATGGATACATTTATTTTATGACAAATAACGTAAGACAGCTGAGATGATTTTTTTTTAAAACCAAAACAAACAAAAAAACAGCTGATCAATTTTTTTTAGCCGCATTATCTTTACTAAAGGAAATAAAGTGTTGGTCCAGGTATCAACTTTATTTTATTTTAAAAATAGTTTGTTTTTACAGCAACATAAATAACTTTAAACTGCTCGAATTATAGGAGAAAAGTCCTTTGTCCTTTCTTTCTTATATCTTTGTTTGAACAGAGACACAAACTACCACACAAAAAGAAAACATAAGGATAAAAGTTAAAAAAATAGAAACAAGGAGAAATAACCAAAGTTGTTTAAAATGCAAATTTAATTCATTTCCAAAAATAATCGAAGGTAAAATTAAAATAAAATAAAATGCCTTCTCTACCCTTCTTTTGCGGGTAATCATATCTCTTAAAGGGGAAATGAATGACTTCAAAAAATTGTTATAAAAAATAATTGAAAATACCTCGAGGGCGTTAAAACCCGATATAGCCTGGTTAATCGAAGTGCCATTGTGTCCAAAAAGGTACTTTGCTGGAGTGGTCAATGGAAAACCGTCAGTCTAAGACAACCGTTGCTGCTAGTATATATTTATCAGTTTCCTTTTTATTTGCCCCTTGTTATCTCACATTTACTGGCCTCATCTGAGTGATTGAGACGGAGAAAGGAGTGACACAAAACTCGCTTGTTGTTTTTGTCTTTTAGTGGTGGTGGCACCAGCTGCTGCGTGGGGTCGAATTTATTAAGATTCAGGATCTTGCTTTCCTTTTCTTTCCTTTGAGTGTTTTGATAGTTGAAAGACGGGCAGACAGACACAACACTACTACTGGCAAGAGAGAGAGAGAGAGAGCAGGGATGCTGAAGGTCACCTGACTGACATGCTGCTGCAGCTTCGGCTGTACGAAGGTTGAGTCACGTGATCACGGTCCGGATCACGTGATCGGGTATTGATGCACATGGCATTTAGCACCGCCACCACCAGTTGAAAACAACAAGCACAATGCATTATTACAGTGGTCAACAAAGGAAAGAAAAGAGCAGATCGTTAACACGAAAGATATACTGTTGAATAGAGAGAGAAAAGATGCACTGTTCACAGAGGAAAGGTGTGCTGTTTAGCCTGTTTATTCAACTTAGGTGTGCTTTTTTTTTAAAAAGATAGACGCAGAAGAAAAAGATGTATTTTAGGTGACCGTTCACTTTTTGCCTATTGCGATTCTGGGCTGTAGAATTTTTCAGCGTGAAAAGTTGTCTATTTCTAAACAAAAACATTAAAATGATGTCGTTATGGCATTCGTAAATCTTCTAAAAATTTCTGTTATGAAAAATATGTTTATATAATAACAGTGCTTTAGCCTTTAACAATGGGTGTTTTTTTTTATTATTATTTTATTAATTCTGCAATTTCCATAATGTTTCAACAATAAAATATTTTATTAATTCTGCAAATTCCAATATTTTTACACAAAATCGTTGACAAAATCAGATTTAGTACTTATTATAATATTTTATGGTTTGTAGACATTCTGGGTATAGACAATCTGGGAATAGGCAAACAGCACATGAACCGTATTTTATTTAATTTCAAAAGAATACTGGTTTTGATGAATGGATGATTATTAAAACGTCAGAAAGACGGACACAAAGTAATGGTCCAGTTTGAGTGGGTGTTTGATTTACAATGTACGTATAAGTACATTGTAAATCGAACACCCACTTTAAAAGTTACTTTTTCTCAAAAATGAAAAATTTCCGGAAGAAATGAAGATCAGATTCCGTCAAAGCAGATCAAACTACACAAGAACACATTTACATAAAAAAAATACTCTGGTTTGCTAAACTGAATCTTAATCCTGGCTTTTGTTTTCTTTGTTTAATCAAAAAATATAATCAGGTAAAATAATACAATCTTAATTAAAAGATTATCTTATCAACTAACAGAGAACTCTGTCTATTCCTGCTGTAATTATGGAGAACATGTTCCCGACTGCCATCGACACACGCTGGAAGAGCCAGGTGGTCTCGCGCGGTTCATTGTGGCATTGAGCAGCTATGGATCCTATTTGGCAATCGGTCAGTGAGTGATATTTGGCTGTATTCCGCTCCTCGGGCAATCGGAGAATGATACTTTGCTCTATGGCTGACGAGATCAGGTTGCCATCTGCGAAGAAATCACTGCAAGTGGCATCCCAAATTAGTGGTTTGCAGATGAGAATGAGAAAACAGTTACCCTGTCCGGGCATTAACTATCTCCACGGTCTAGGCCAATGGGCTCCAATATGGCAGGAATTCCGGCGGTGTCAGGTCCCCTTTTAATAATGTTGTTTTGCATGTATAATAAGCAAAGTTATTTTTAATATTGAAATATCTGACTTAGTTTGGAAATAAAATTTACTATATAAACAATGATCGGAGTAGTAAGCTGGTAGCAGCAGTAGTAGAAGCAATAGTATTAAGGGTTTGACTACTGATGATTTAGAGCGAGATAGAAAGGCTATGGTTCATTATGTGCACAAAGAAGGATTCTTGTGTCTCTCCTTACTCTGTCAAATATATCAATAAGATAGATGCATAAAAAGAGTAAAATGAGCATGCGATGCAGAGATGCACATTTAACATTACGATAGAATAAAGATACATAACACGGCTGTAACATAAAAAGAAATATATTTATTACAGAATGCATTTTATCAACACAGTTATCCTCAATAGAGAAAAAGAATTGCTTTTAAAGAGTACAGTTTACTACTTCCTTAATAGAATGAAAGTTATTTTGGTTGAAGATATAAGTATGTATGTAAGAAAGAGTACATGTATGTGTATGCAAAAGGACTTTTGCAAAAGTGTATTATGTGTGAATATGTATGTATGTATTTTGAAATGGAGGAAAGATGCATGTCTTGTGTTGGAACAACCCTCATTCTGTTAGGCAACAGAATTAGGACTGGAACACTGATCGAAATGTGTTTGCCTTCTTATAGGAGAAGGTATGTGGAAGGTGTTGGATGGTCGAAATGTTAGCTTTTTGGTGTATTTCCTATCACCTTCCTAAAGTTAATTAGGATAGACAAGGTACTAGTCTTCTCTGAGATATTTAGTCTGCAATGCATATCGAGTTACAATTCAAGTGGATATTTTCATATAGTGTGAGGTTAGTTATCTGCAAAGCACTTGTGGGCAGATAAAAGGTTTTAAGAATATCTAAACCTGGGTGTTCCGTGGAAATATAATTTCACTCAATGACCAGTGTTTTTGTTTGAGTTTAAAATACATATGTGTAATATGTATCTGTTACACATGCTTCTATTAAATCAATTCAATAGAAACATCTTAATGATAAACTCTTTATTAATCATTACAGGTTTCCCTGTTATCCAAAACTAGAGCGTACATATTGTTAAGTAAGAATTTTACGTTCTGGGCAACGAGCAACCATTATTGCATTGTGTTATTTAGTAGAAGAAAGAGCTCGGAAGGACACACGTGTTTGGTTGACCGCAGTCATTATTTGAATAAAAGGACCTGTAAGTATACAATCTGTTAATATCTGTCATTAAACCAATGCTTACACATAAAAAATTTTCATAAGCTGAAATAGCATAAATCAAAGAAGCAATTACCATAATTTATATGTGAAAATTTTTTGAGCATTCCCAGCCCCCCAAAAAAGCGCAAGAGTGGCGTAAAGTGAACTTTCGAAAAGGAGGGGATACCTGTATATACCTTTCCCCACACTTTGTCTCCTGAGAAAGGATTTTATATTTAAGGATACCCATAAAAAATGACAGGGTTATTTATGTATGGATCAGCAATAAGGAGCCAAAAGCGATTTTATTAGGTAATTTTATTTTATTAATTCAAATATCCTAATTTGAATTTTTTTGAAAATCTCGACTTAAGAAAAATCATTACTGACATTGTGCATTATGAAAAAAAAGTCATAGAAATATAACTTATTTCTTTACAAAATGAAGTTGATGGCCAAATTTGACAAATCTGGCTTTTTAAAAAGGATTTGGCTATGAACTTTTTGGTTTGGCCATATTTAAATTTTCCTTTTTTTTTGGTGTGCTGAGAGTATTTGCATTTGGCCATTTTTGCAAGTTTTTGGCCAGAAACATCTCCAAGAATTTAGCAACTGCCTTTTCCACTTCCAATTGCTTCCTCACTGTGTAGGCTACATCAAAAGATCAAAAGAAGTAAGTGAATCAAACTTTTGCACCAGGCATCGGGTGAAAGAAATGGGAAGGAAAGCCCCGAAGTCTGGTGTTATGACAACAGACAATCACATTTTAAACCCCATTAACTTTTTTTTATTGCTGTACTGTAAAGTGGACCAGTCCATTTTGAGCTTTGTGATGTGTCAGGTGTAAAGTCCTCAGCTTGTGAGTGACTACTATTTGTAACTTGCTACCAAAAGCAGGTTTGACTGGAAAGGGAGGAACACAAAGACAAAATGATGTTTACAGCAGCACACCCATAATGATCAGGTATCCATGTGTGTGCATTCTTTATTTCCACTTGCGCACACATGACTGAAACTCACTTCCGTCATGGCTTAGAGAATGGCAAGGAAGATAATTCTAGGTAGTTATCTCCCTTGTATTTATTTAGCGTAGGTGCAACAAAACATCAGGTAGTGGACAAAACAGACAACCAACCATACAAACATATTTGCCTTTTATATAATAGGATTATTGGCAATTTTTACGTCATCATAGAGAAAAGAAGGGAGTGCTTATATCAGTCAAAAAGGGTGGAGTTTGATATTTTTGCAAAACACTACTGTATGCTGAAGTCATGAAAGAAGTAAGCTATATTCTTTGTAAGTACCTGATATATGTATGATCTCATTTGTTTTATGCTCTGTTTGTTTCATGAGACAATAATCATTTCTTCTTTACACTTCTGGTAGCATGGACACAGATTATTGGAGCTGTTGTTGCCGGGTTGGTGAATATTTAAGGAATTCAATTCAATTACATTAGCAAAAAGAAATATATCAATTTCAGGTTATGTAAATCGAGTGTAAAGAATGTCCTGATTTAGTATCAAGGTGTGCATGTTATTAATGTGCATCTACATATGGCCATTTTCCAGAATTATATTAACTCAACCAAGCAGCCAATCATCATAAAAATTACAGAAATGAGCAGAGCGAACAAGTGTATATCTGCTCTTTTGGCAGGCTAACCAGAAACACATCATTTCATTATCATTTAAGTTATTAAAAAAAGAATTCTGTCACTTCAGATCAGCCTTTCTCAACCAGGGTTCCATAGAAAATTTTATACATGCATGAAAATAACATCCTGACTTTTCCTTTATTTGATTCTTTTTTTTATATAACAAGTAGCAGTTCCTGTCTTGATTATTATGCTGATGATGTTATGTAATTGAAGATGGGTACAGATTAAGAATATGTATGTAAAGAACAAGACACGTGTTGATCGAACAAGATATGTTTTAATACTTAATCAGTAGCAGCAGCCAGTGATGTCAGAGCAAGGGGACGTAACTGTCTCTGAATCTAATATTACTACATTTAGTAGTAATTGTGTATATAACATTGGTGACATTTGACACTAGAAGCACCACAATTTTTAGTAGTGGTCCTTGTCTTGATGACATTTCACACTAGAAGCACCAGAATTTTCGCCACCCGAAAAAGGCCAGTGGCTGCCATTTTTTACAATCATTATAAATTTATGTTTTTTAAAGGAAAAATTTCTAAAAAGCTACAATCTCAGATAATATAATAAAATACTTATAATTAAGGTTCCAGATTTTTTATATTTATTGATTTTCAGCAACTTATATTGTCAGTAGTAATAAAATAAATACAGACTATTATCGTTTTTTTTATTGATTTTAATGTAGGAAATTCTTCCTGTACTCTTTAGAATACTGATAATTAATCACTGCTACACACAACACTGGTTTATTGCTGGGTTTAGGTTATTCATGTGTTCTGATATTTATATGTATCTTTTTATGTATCCAGACTTCGCCCAACCCTTAGTGTCCATAGTAGAAATTTGAAATTTTGCAAACGCACTCCCCTTAATGAGTAGGGAAAGTTTATGCTAAATTGGACACTATTTTGTGCCCACTTGTTTTTCGGATATTCAGACCTTTTTTAGTGATCACAGCCCAACAAAAGGCGAGAGAAGTAAATTATTCATTGATCACCGCTTTCCAACTTTTTAATTGATTACCCCCAACACAGCATATATGGGTGGCGGTGATGCATAATTTCCCTTCGAATGCTAGTTACTTTTAGATTATAATACATATAAATCTTTGAACACATTGATGTGTCGTTCGCTGTACATATAATATTTTTATGCAGGGGTTCCTTGAGATATGAAAGTTATTTCAAGGGTTCTTTCAGTCTAAAAAGGTTGAGAATGGTTGCTTTAGATCATCTCTTTTGCTGATTCCAGGTCAAATGATCATCTCTCCCAATATTTATCAGCTTTGAAATTGCTTAACTTGGATCTCCATACCATGTCCCTGTTGAGTAGCGGAAGCCACATCGGGTTGAACCCCACACTTGTCTGACTAATACAAGGTAAGGAAAGAAAAACACCCAAATCCTACATTATAAGCGTTGCTTCCATTGGAGAAAAACTTCTGTTTACTACCATCACATTCAGATAATACACCTGAAGAAGGCTGAAGAATGGATCAGCCGAAATGTCATGTTAACAACACAAACAACTAGGAAGTCAATCATCCGGTAAAACTATTTGAATGTTAATGACCCTTCACAATCGTCATTAATTATTTTTTTATGGCACAAAGGCAGTGATGGAGTGTAGAAGCTGGTTTTCACCAATGTGTTCAGTTCCTATTTAACATCTTTCTTTGGACCCAGTATCCCATCAGTAGTCCATTCATTAAAATACCACAAAATCACCATTTATGCTAGATAGTTCTCTTTTCCTTTCTTTATTTTTTTTTCTAGTAAATTTATTGTTGGATGCAAAACTACCACAACTAGTGTGGCCATTTTCAAATCTCCAAAATGGCGGACATTCCAGTCTGAAAAGGAGGACTTGGGCAGACTGTCCTTCCCAGACGTGTTGATGTGACTCGTAACACTGCAGATCATCAGCAGTGTTGACAACGGCAACTACATACAATAAACATATGTTAACAGTTATTATAGCCTTCAGTTCCCACTGTTTTAAGTATATCTGAGGTAGTTTACATACGCTTTTTACTTAGACACCAAAATGGAGGACACATTAATGTCTAGGTGAAGGTGGCACAGGACAGTGATCAAAAGTTGGACTGTCTGGTCTCCCTACCAGTACCATTTTCCCACATTGTTAAGGAAATCATAGAAGTTTAATATCATAGCTCTTCATTGCTTGTGCATGCATACTGTTTGAGAATTGTTTGCTGAAAAATTATAACTTTACTTCATTTTGGTGAAAATCCGCAATATAAAATGCCCATTTGACACTACTTCCTATTCATGTTGTTAAAACTTCACCATTGTTCTTCTTTCCAGCATAAGTGTCCTTGGTTTAAATCACCAGAGAACAGATTTCCTCATGATATAATATTTATAAGTGCTAGGATTTTTTTCTTTTAACCCTTTCAAGACTTATCAAGGTGCTTAATGCCTGAATTTTTTAAAAGGGTATAAAAAAAAAGCCGAAAATGTGTTCATTTTTATCTAATGGTTAAAGAAAACTATTTTTTTTTTTATTAAATCAAAGATTTTCTATATTTTGAAGAACTAAAATCCTGATGGGATATATTGGTCTCATTAGATATTTATCCCGGGATAGATAAAAAAAAAACTGGAATTAACAGATCACTTTGCCTACAAGTCTTTCCTGTTCAGTCATGTAATACAAACTAATTTCTGTGTGGGTTTTATACTATGATGACGTCATTGTCTGCGGTTGTAAAAACTGGGAAAGTCTCATTAACTTTATTTTTCGTGACACAGATCCCAGTAGACTTCTAAAAGTGATCTACGGGACATATATATCCCAGCAGTCATAGAAACCTCAGGATATATATGTACCAGTAGTCTCGAAAGGGTTAACCTGATCTCTGGTTAATAAAAAGTCAGGTATTAGGTTGATGCAAAAGTTTCCGGCAGCTTTCCTTTAAAATCTTTCATTCATATAAAATCATATAAGTATTTCCTCAGGCTTTCTATGACCTTATACCACCTTTCAGGTAAATAGCGTATTCCATCCTAAATGATTCCAATTCCAGTGGTAGGCACAGCTAATCGAAAAGTTAGCTTCGATAACCACTAATCAGCTTACTCAAAAAGTTAAATTCGATGACGCTAAATCGATAAAGATTTAGTGAAAGCTAATGATAACCGATAACTTTTATTATGTGAATTTAGATTCAGTTTTTTCTTTTAGCTCTAAAACCCTTAAAAATAGACTCAGAGTGCTGAAGTTTTTATATATTGTAGCTTAGACAGAGAGCTTTCCAGAAAAGATGATGATCAAAGTGTATATAAATGAACAAATGAAATTAAACATTAGTTTACAGTCAACATACAGTTTATTTACAGTACAAAAAGTATTAAACGAATAAAAAATATTAAGAAAAAAAAACAGATGAAAAATAACATTAATAATCTAATTAATGCATGCACATTCAAAATTTTTTCAGGCAGTCTGGACAACTGGAACACACCATATGATTTTAGGGTTTACGGCCGTTTTTGGCTGTTAAACTTTATTTACTTTACCGGCGAAAAAAAATGTTAGTAGACATAAAGTTAACGGAACTAAATTTAGCGGTCTTCAAAGATAGTGGAAACGCTAATCCACTAATGAAAAAGTTAGCTTTGCTAATTAGTGGATTAGCGGAACCGAGCCCACCACTGTCCAGTGTGTTAGTGCACAATGCTACAGCGAGCAATTGTCTTGTTTGAATGATGCATTGGAAGCCAAAAGACCTTCTTTTTTTGCATTGTGCACTAACAGTCCAATGATTCAATGAATTTGTCGAGGAATCTTTCAATATCTTGATTTTGATGGAACCTCTGAACATGTAACCAAAATCACCAGTTGACTTCTTTGCCCAGAAGAAGGTCTTTTGGCTTCCAATGCATCATTCAAACAAGCCAATTGCTCACTGTAGCA
>VCCN01001112.1:1424085-1435472 GCA_006491835.1 Architeuthis dux
AGTAAAAATCTGGGTTGTCAAGTGGTTTCCACTTGCTGACCGGAGTGTGTAAGTGCAAAAATACATATCGGTCCACTACAGACCACAGGAATAGCAATATAGACAGATAGCAAAAATTATCAATAACAGGTCTGGTTAGTCACTCAATAGAAACTGTCACATGACCAACATCTTTTGGCAGCACGCCGTTGGAGGTAATCAATTATAAAAATTGGAAAAAGAGATGATTGATAAATAAGTTCACCTCTCACCTTTTGTTGGGCAGTGATCACTAAAAAAAGTCTGAATTTTCAAAAAACAAGCAAACACAAACTAGGAATCAATTTAACATAAACTTACATTGCAAACTGAACCGCTCTCTAAAAAAGTATTTGTGGGGGAATTTTGAAAAAACAAAAATAATGTTTTTTTTCTAGACATAATAAGGAGTAAATGTTTAAATTTTCAACATTCTAGCTTCATTGGTGCAGCCTGTACACGTCATACATACATAGCCAGCTAGCCGGACCAACTCAAAAACTAAAGAAATCTATTTTGACAGTTTTGGTTGACGATTTCTAATACTAATAATGATTTCATTTGCCTTTGCATGTTGTTATAGTTAATATAGATACATTCCATGGGTAATAAATGACTTTAACGAAATATATATGCGAGAACAATGATGATATTTTAGTTGTCAACACCCATGGAATTTCCATGGGTCCAGCCAGTAACCAATGGAATTGTACTGAAATCTTTACTTTGAAATTGGGTTTAAAATTTTTCTTTTTGTTCCGACTATGAATCTAGAAATTAAGACTGAAGGATGGATCGGCCAAAACATTGTGTTAACAACAACAAGGAGTTCAGTTGTCTGAAAAACTCTTTGAATTTTAATGACACATCTCAATACTATAGACAGCAAATATATTAGTTTCATTTGCCTTTGCATGTTATTATAGTTAGTATCGATGCATTCCATAGGTAATAAATTAACTTAACAAAATTATATAGTTTAATTGCAGAAATATATATGCGAGAGTAATAATGATATTTTATATATCAACACCCATGGAATTTCCATGGGTCCAGCTAATTCATTTTAATCTCATTAATACTCATTATTTAAATATATAAAAAATGAATAATGAAGCCATGATGTCAAGAGTTATTATTTTGTTCTATGTCTGTGGTAGATCTGATGCTCTTTTCAGTCATTTTAATAATTTTGATTATCACAAAACTTCCCATCTATCCTTCTCCACTCTTACAACTTGAAGTCTACAACTCAAGAATCATTAATCATATTTACTGTGTAATGTCCAAAAATTGTCCACATTTCAGGTGTTGAGTTAAATATAAATAAAGGGAAGCAACTCTCCCGATCTTAGCCAAAACGGAAGCTACCAAAGGAAGCCTTGTTTCCAATACCGGAAGTGACAAGCTGAGGCCTCGTTCTGGTAGCTAAAGTCGTTCTCTTGATCCGCAGCCGACAGCCTAAACACACATGTCTTGTTTATCTCCTCAAATCCTATCATTACTAATACGGTTAAAACCAAACACGTTTTTACCAGAGTACAAACTAACAAACAACGAAAGCAAAGACATAATAGAATGGAATAAATTTGTCCTAACAAACAACTTTAGGTACAAAAGAGTTTACAATGTGAAAGTATCATTGATTGGAAATAAGTATTTTTCTTTTCTTTTAAGTGCTTATCAAAGAGTAGGGTTGCCATATCTGAACATTTAAAAAATCACAGCCATGGTTGTCAACACACGTAAATAATATAGTGACAGTGGCTAAATTACTGTCATGACCTCTGGACAACAGGAGTTGGCTTGTGCTATTTTTAGGAGCACTTCCTGCTTGTCTAGACAGTTGACCTTGGGGTCAACCTCAGTGTCTCGAATTTGCTGCACTTTTAGGCAAAATCACCAGTCAGTCAACTTGTGGACAAGCTTGGTCGCACCTATTTTGCATCTCCTAAATCAGGCCATATCTAAAGATCAGCTAAATCTTCTAAATGTTAACCACACTCTATTCTATTTTTTCTCCCTATTGTCTCAACTACTAACCAGTACTAAAGCCACTAACTAATGCTAATATTTAAGAGGAAAAAGATGAACTGAAAGAATTGACTGATCACCTTGTGTTTCTACATAGAAAAAAAGGTAGGTTGTCTTTTATATATATTGTTTGACTTTGTGACTTCCTTCGAAGCCCAAGTCATCACAATTACTAAAATGCCTGAAATGCAGAGCAAGAAAAACAAATGCTACTGTGTAAAAAAGGCCAAAGAATAAATGATATACTTTCAACATTTCATTTATTGCCATAATAGCAATATGAAAAAATAAATGCACAGGATTGAAGAACAAGAAAAAGCAGTACATGGCTCTACATGCTAGCCCTTAAACTGTCCTTGCCTTTCTCTCAGCCTCTCTCTCTTATCATTACAGTTTAATGTATTTATTTTTTTCCATGAAGAAAATGATAGAAGCTGAAATACTGGACTTTTGAAAAAAGATTTTAAATTCCTTCTGGATGAAGATTTTGAGACCTAAATAAAGGAGATGTCCAGGGGAAAATATGAACCTATGGCAAACCTGGTAAAGAGCCTCACTAACCAAATATTTAGATGAAAACTCAAATGTTTCAGTCTTCAGTCAACTGTTATACAGGGAAACAAGTGTTTTAAAGAGAAAAAAGAGAAATCATGTAGATGTATACACAGTGGCATACCAAGATGGCAGGGAGGGGGTGACACCAAGATGACTGTCTAAAAATCTTTCATATAGTTTCTTGGTAATTTTTTTTTCTAATCAAAAATCTGTCTGTCCACACAATTTCTCCGAAAGTACTCAATGAAAATTTGTAGAAGGGTGGGAAATGGGGTAGGGAAGAGTTGGTTAAATTTTGGGGGCGGATCCAGGAATTCTTTTTAATTGAGAGATATTTTGCTATTCTATTTTTCATACATTTATGTATATGCTAATCACCACACAATATCTCCAAAAGTTCTCACTGGGTTTCAATGACATTTTGTTGGAGGATGGACAATAGGGCATGAAAGAAGTGATTAAATTTGGGGCGGATCCATGTACAACTACCCCCCTATGTTGTAGTTATATGTCCACACCACATAATATCACCAAAGGTTCATGTCTGTCTACATGATATATCAAAAGGTTCTCAATGAATTTCATTGAAATTTTGTGAAAGTGGGCAATGTGTTACGAAAGAAGTGATTAAATTTGTGGGCGTATCCATGCACAATTACACCACCTAACAATGACATTGCCAGAGGTATGCACTCTCTGAGTGCTTTCTAGTTTTATTGCATAGTTTTTTTTTTAAAGATACTGAATAAAACATTTTCATGGTACCCATACTTATTTTCTTCATATTAATTCACAAAGTCAGAACTGAAAAATTGAAAACTAAAGAGGAATAGGATTGTTAGTAAATGTAGGTTTAGTCCATCACATTCAATAATATGGGAGAATCATGATGAATAATAAATAGTATTAGTACAAAAAGATCACCAATAAGTTACCACCCTGGGTGACACCAACCATAGGCCTGCCACTGTGTATACAGGATAATAAATGACCGACTTTCCATAGCCTTTACAAGAAAATGGTTGCTGGTAGTTTCCTGTCTAACAAGGAAATCTTTTTCTAACATCAAACATCTTGGCCATAAAAACTGGCAGATGATTACTTTTTAACAATGCGTTTTGAACAAGTGCAGTCAACCTTTTTGAATATAATTGGATGGGAATAAAAATAAAAACTCCAAAATTAAATAATCTCTGCAAATTATTGATTTGACCTATCTATTTATGGTGAAAAATGTAGTAAACCTTTAACAGCATGTAAAAAACCTAATGTTAAAAATTATTAGGTGTGTGCCAAAGTTTTCAGTGAAAAAACAGATTTTGATTATGTATTCAATCTCTAGTTTTCAAAAAGGATATCTGGGAACTTTTTCACACCTACTAATATTCAATTTGATATAGTGTCTCATGTCAGTTACAGTAAACTCTTAAATTATTTTTTATTAAATTTTAAGCATCAACATATTATTAGAAATAGGTTAATTCAAAGTTTTTCTTATTTTTTAATTGAACATTTTAAGTTTTTAAATCAGCTTCACAAATTGTTTGACAGATTTTTCATTGAAATTATAAGATACAGAAATTTGATTTTAACCAAAGTGTATTTTGCATCATAATATCAATACAGCAGGTATTTCCTTCTGTCTTTATTGCACCTATAAATAGCTACCAATTAGTTACAAAGCAATTTTCTGTTAACATTAATGAGGTATGTTAGTACTTGTACTGATTCCAACCTTTGCTATTATCTAGGTGCCTCACTATTGTGGCACTGTGCCAGACTAAGCTAGTAGCCTGCTGTAGAGCAATGATTAGCAAGTCTCACAGACCATTGCAAGTGTAGTGAGTTTAACATGTTTTTTCCTAAGGTTTCTTAAATCTCTTAGTTTTCAGTATATAGGATCAGTGCCCTGGGCAAGCTGAACTTTGGCATCCTTTAAAGTAGAGAATTATCTTATATTCCTAAAGAAAATGTGATTTCACATCAAGGAATGTTCTTTTTGACTGTTTTTGATCTGTTTAATTTATTCATTTTCTCATTTTTCCATTTGTATTTAGAAAGTCCTGTCATCTCAGATACATGACAAACCCCCTTTAGCACTTGGCGCCCCGGGCGACTGCCCATGTTGCCATTACCTAGGGCCTGCACCCTGTATAGGATACTGTTCACCAGTACTTTTCTGAAGCTAGAGACCCATATTGCGCATTCTGGAATATTTTAAAATACACTTGTTCAGGGAGTTTGGATTTAAATAAAATTATTAAAACTCATGAAAATTCTGTACTAAATACCATACAAGGTTTGTCCAAAAAGTATCCAACCATTTAATATTAACAAAAAAATAGCCAACCTAGGACAATGGTGCCTTAGTCCCCTTCAAAGTACTCCCCTTGAGACCTAATACACTTATCCCTGCATCTCTTCCATTTTTCAAAACAGTCCACTATTGGGATCTCCATCATAATCTCGTCCATGGTCTGAAATTTTCTCCTTTTCAACAGTGACTTTAGCTTTGGGAAAAGCCAGAAGTTGTAGGGAGCAAAATCTGGACTGTTAAGGGAGGCTGAAATGTTTTACCAAAAAGTCCTGCACAAGTCGTGAAAAATGACTCGCTTGGTCATTGTGAATCTGATGGTCACACTGTACACAAGCTCATTCAATGGCATATCAATGCTGACTAAGTAACCCCAAGGGATAGAATCTGTTCACACATGTGTCGTACGGTCACCTCTGATTGGTTTCTAAGTTATATCAAGACTGCACAACCGGTTCTCAAGAAATTCAAAATGGCTGGATACTTTCCGAACAGACCTCATATATGCTCTCATGTAAGTTGGCCTGGTTTATAAGTCAATCCCTAAAATTCTAAGGTGTAAATTCAGGTTTAGGCCTATAACTTGATCCCCACAAAATAAGGCAGTACAACTTCCATCAGACTGTCAACTTCTGAGGTTCTAAATGGACTAATATGGCCTATGTTTTTGCTTTTATTATGCTTAAAAGTTCAATATATGCTAATTATATTTACAATTTAATAATGAATTTTCATTTTTTTTTGTACTTTTATATTTTCAGATGTAAATTGATCTTTTAGTATATCTTTAAACTGGAACAGCCAAGGATCAATATAGATTTTTATGAACAGATTTATTGATATATTTCCAGTTAAATATTTAGACTACATATGTGAATACCATTGACTTTAGAAATGCCCTGATTTTAAAGCCAAATCTTTTATTGACTAGACTAGAGACAATACTTGGACATAATAAAAATGAGACAAATTATTTAGTTCCTAACATTTATGAACAAACTATAATGTTTTAAAACCAAAAGGAGAGTGGAAGCTATGTTCATATCTTATTCTCTGACTAATAACATTTATAAACTTGTCTCTAATCTTGCAGTGGCTGAACATAATGATAATATAAATGACAACAAATTACCTTTTAGTTGCAATGGGTGGTTACATTTTTATAACTTTTTAAAGTTAATGCATACAGCTAAAGGAACTACTGTTGCAGTATCTTGTTACTGAAACTGCAACAACAGTACTGTCTGTCTGTTGAAAAAATACCTAAAGTTACATCAAGGTGGACCCCAACTGTGAAAGGAAAGAGAGACAGGCCAAAGACCATCTAGTGGAGGATAGTGATGACAGAACTGGAAGAAATGGGTCTCTCATGAGGTGAAGCACTGGCCAAAAAAAAGGGCAAAAAACAAGGTTTAATGGTGTGCTATGATTGTGGCTTTATTCCCAGCCAGGATGAAGAGGTTTTGATTAAAATAAATAATATATCTAAACCCAAAAAACTTCACTGAAACAAATATAAAAATGCATTATAGTAATTATTACTGTAACTTTTTCATCAAGTTATATGATAAAAAAATGACAGGATGACATAGGGCAGTCAGGATGTTGAAAATGGCCTAAACAGCCATAACATGTACATCAGAAAACATACACCAATACACAAGGCGGAACTACATTCATAAAAATGTTAATTTTAAAATTTTAATTTTTTTAAAAATTTTGAAGTTTTAGAATTTTAATATTTTATAACGTCTAGAACATTGAATTTGAAAATACTTTTCATTTTCATAGTTTATTGTTTGATGACACGAATATATTTTATTAAAGCCTAATTGTTTTCATCACATACAAGCACACATATACAAGATATGAATTAACAGCAATAAAGTATACGACTATGGATTGGCAAGCCTGACACATAGTTATTAGCTGAATTCTGATCTGAAATTTTCACTGGATAATGTTTGATCTATGTGATTAATATTAACCACTAAATTAAATGCATTGACAAGTAAGGAGATTATGTTGAAAAATAAACATTTTTTGTGTAAAATAAATTCAGTTTATAAAATATTTATATGTGTAATTGATATGATGAATGATTTTTATGCTAACAATACATCAACAAACTGTCCATGGATAAATTATACTAGCCCAAAGATTTTTGATTTTTTTTTCCTTTATGGCTGTACTTTTCCATTACTTATGTAACATATTGTTAATTATATTCATCATGCATAAAAAAAAGGTTGATATTTGAAATATGTCACTTCTCTGAAAGGTTATTTTTGTAAATCGTTGACAAAATATCATTCAAATAGTGTAGTAAGGTCATGTGATTTTTTTACAGTCTCCATTTTGTAATCTTTCAAAATTATGTTAAACTTTAGCAAACATTTTAGTTTTTTTTATACTTGGTTACTTGGATTCCTGTTTTGAATATAACATTTGAGTTTTGTAAAAAAGAGACATCAAAAGAAACAAAGAAGAATTGTGGTAAATGTTATGTCTTTGCTTTTGTTGTTTGTTAATTTGTATGCTGGTTAAAACGCCTTTTTGTTTTAACCATATGAGTAGCAATAGAAATGAAGAGATGAACAAAGACACGTTTGTTTAGGTTGACAGCCACTAATCAAGAGAGCAATTTCCGCTACCCAGAACGAGGTCTCTGCTAGTCACTTCCGGTATCAGAAAAGTGACTAGTGTTAGAGATAACAAAAAAGTACAATGAATTTTTATTGTTAGTTGCTAGTTGTGTATATTCTTTTTAATTTTATAATTATGAAAAAAAAAACTGTTTGTTGTTACTTGCATCCTAACCCCAGCCCTAAATGATATCCTTTATAATTAAAATTAATAAAATACAGTTTTAAATGGTAAAGTCTTCTGCTTTCATTTGTTCCGTAATATGTTACCTACCTTAGTTTACGATCCAGAAACAAACCATTACCAATAAATGTACTTGAAGAGCACTAAAAGACGTCAAATTTAACTACATGGCTCAATCATATTTAATTTTAAGGAGTTTGGATACAAATTTCTAAAATGATCCTCTACATTTTTTTTAAAAAATTTATTTTTATTAGCTTTCTCGAGAACCACTGATCAAAAAACTTCAAATTCGACACTGCACGGTCTTGTATGCTGACTAATATATCTGGTGAATGTCAGCTTCGTACAATGGTCACTTGTCGTGTAATTGCAATGCACACACATACAGATTTCTTCAATTGTAGTTAGATTAACTAAAGAAAAACCTATGACAGAAAACTAAAAACTGGTGACACATTAATGGCTGACCTTATGCGGAGGAAGAGTGGTGCACACCAACCTTTATCAAATAAGGTCAGAACAATAGAGAGCATTGCAAGTAAAACTGCTGAAGGAATCTGCCCACGTACTGTACTCAAATAACTCTGAGTATCAACATGAATAGTTTGTGGGAACCATTGATAAGGAAGGAGTGGTCTATGAACTTGGGATTCCATGAGCGTGGCCCAAGAGAAGTGGGCATGTGCAAAGCCCAACGGGAGGTCATGAGGCCAGCACAGAGGTCAATAGGAGACAATCCCCAAAACACAGAGACGCAAAAACTGGCCATGGCATGCATGTGAGGGGTTGTGCATATCCCTTGGAACCAGATTCGATATTCTAGAACACAACAGACACCTGAGGAAGCAGAGGTGTGTGTGTGTGGGTATACGGCCAAATTTTTAATGTGAAAAATAAACAACGTAGATCAGGAAATTAGTCCAAATAATCCGCATACAATGATTAAAACTACTTGTCTAATGAAATTCAGACAAGAACTAAAAGAACAAAACTTTTAAATGTTAATGAATTAGGAAAGAAGAAAAACACACACGCACAAAAAGAACTAAGATGCCAAAAGATTAGCCAATTTTGGTTTGTTACAACCTTTACTTGGTCAACAAGTGAAGTAAAATGTTACCAGAAGTAGGCCAAGAGATTTGGAATTAAACTAATTTTGCTCTATTAGAAAAGAGCTGTTTACAGGAAAAAGGAAACAAGCTGAATAAAGAGTTGTTTTAAGAGACTTTTAGAAACAACACTTATTAAAAGTAAGTAATGAAATTAATCTGTTTGGTTAAAAGGTAATTAGGATGAGTTTTGAAATAGGGCCAAGAGGTACTCGCCCAGTCTAACATTCTTTTAATTTGATTTATCTTATTTAGTTATCACCACTACCCACTATAAGGTCGTCTGGTATTAGTGCCTTTGTTTACTTGTCATTCTTTCTGTTTTAGCTGTGCCTAGTTTTACCGCGTTTGGTTCCACTGTATTTAGCGTGTTAAGAAAGGAAGTTGAGTGATGAAACAGACATGTGTTGACAGGGCGATTTGCCTGACCAGAGAGACCTTCTTAGCTCCCACTTCCGGGCTCCGTTTCCGTGCTCTTAAAACGGGGTCTGTTGGGTAAATTCTCAGCATGTTTATTCATTTTAAAACATACATATATAAACATAAACACATACATATAAACATTACACCCAGAACACTGGTTTATTGCTCGGTTTAGGTTATTCATGTGTTCTGTCATTTATATCTTTCTATGTATCTATCTATGTATCTTCACCCAGTCCTAACCGTTCATAGTAGAAACTTGAAATGTTGCGCACACCCTCCCCTCAATGAGTAGGGAAAATAGTTTGGTTTTTAAAAAATTCCCCCCCCAAAAGGTTTTTAGTGCCTGGTTCAATATGCAAAGTAAGTTTATGCTAAATTGGTCACTAGTTTGTGCCCACTTGTTTTTAACACACACTCCCCTCAATGAGTAGCGAAAATGGTTTGTTTATTTTTTAAAAATTCCCTCCCCCCACAAAGGTTTTTAGTGCTGGGTTCAATATGCAAAGTAAGTTTATGCTAAATTGGTCACTGGTTTGTGACTAAATTCAGACGTTTTTTAGTGATCAGCTTTTTAATTGATCACCCCCAACACAGCATATATGGTTGACGGCAATTAATAATTTCTATTGGAATGCTAGTTTATTTTTATTCCTTTATAATAAATTTCATAACATGGTAAAAACAAAAAAGATGATTTGAAAGTGCACAAAAAAAGAAAATTCAGACGTTTTCTTTAGTGATCAGCTTTTTAATTGATCACCCCCAACACAGCATATATGGGTGACAGTAATTAATAATTTCCTTTGGAATGCTAGTTTATTTTTTATTCCTTATAATAAATTTCATAACATGGTAAGACAAAAGATGATTTAAAAGCGTGTCAATTAAGATATGTAAAAGAAATCATTATTCTTCGTCTCAAATATAGAGAGATTCAGTACAGCAAGAACTTTCTAGATAGTATTTTAAGTTGAAGTTTTAGCAATGTTAGTATTTTATTCTATAGTGAGTAGATTAGGCATTGATCATTCATGCCTGTTGCTCTTTAGTGAAGCAGAGGATGCAATGAAGGGAGAATTGAAATATTAATCAATTACCCAAGTATTTGGTATATCTTTTCGCCATCGGATATGAGCGCAGCCTCGATGCATTGTCATTTCATAGAATTGTGTATGTGTTTGATGATGCATTGAGGCTGCGCTCATATCCGAATGTGAACCGATATACCAAAGACCTGGGTATTTCCAACTTGCAACACCCCTAAATAAGCTCATTCTAAAGCAACACAACATAATCACATACACACACAAGGTATTGGATAAAATACAAATTATATCACATGCATACACTGGACACATACACACACAAATAGTACACATGCATATACACACACACACACTAGTATCCACATACACCCACCCACATATGTATATAAGCATATACATACCCAGCTATATACACACACCAGAACTTTACCTATATAGACCAGGTTTAAATGCAGTCGGTGCTAAAATACAACCACAATTATTGTTTCATTTTTCTCCTTATCACCAGAATTTGCTGTGTCACTGTTTCTGTAATCATTAGGGTGAATGCAAGTTTTGACATATTTACTTTATAAATCTCATCTGTGATATCACAGATTACATAACTAGTTGGTGATAAAAGATTACTTTGATATCACACAATAGTGCATTCTCCATCTATATTGTTTATTAATGCAGGTTTTCCCCGCTCTCCAAGAGTAAGGCTTTCCTTTAAAAACCTTTCATAAGCCCAAATGGCATAAAGCGAAGAAGTAATTACCATTAATTTATATGGGGAGAATTTTTTAGTGTTCCCCAAAAATGGTGATAATGATATGATAAGCTGAGTCATTGGAGGTTGTGGAGGTGGTGTTGAGAGGCACTGGAGACCGGGGTGTAATGATAGAGAGGAAGAGGGAGTGTGTTACCTCTATAACAACTCACTGCAAAACAAATGCTGAACTTTATTTTCACTTTGAACTTTTTTTTGTAAAAGCAAAAAAGTGGCATAAAGTGAACTTTCAAAATGTGGGGATACCTGTATGTACATCTCTCTTTAATATATATATATAT
>VCCN01001112.1:1485760-1499082 GCA_006491835.1 Architeuthis dux
ATAGTTCTTCAGACAATTGAACTCCTTTTTGTTTGTGTTGTTCCCGACGTTTCGGCTGATCCATTCTTCAGCCTTCTTCAGGTGTTATATCATAATGTGAAGAGGAAAACAGAAGTTTTTAATTTTCAAGGAGGCAACCCGAATCCTATGTTATAAGGGTTACCTCCTTGAAAATTAAAAACTTCAAAAAGTTCAATCGTCCGAAGAACTATTTGAATACTATTTGGGGTTTTTAATACTTGGTGTATATTTTTTCAGAAATCTCCCTATTTTTGTTAATTTCTCCCTATTTTTTTCTGTAAAAAAAATCAGTTCTCCCTATCTGATAACTTCTGAGGTTGGTAGGTCTGCAATAATACGTGCACTGGTAATAGAAGTTAAGAAAATGTTTGTATTCTTTGGTTATTGAGAATTTTTATAAATGACTAGATAAGACTTTTTCTTTTTCAAAATTAGTTTTCTGGTTAATCTGTACGTAAGCATCATCAATACCATTCAGATTTCTCAGTCGCCCCTTCACGGTTGTACCTACAACTTAAACCAACAAATACCGGACCAGGACGGTTTTTCAACTTTTTGTACCGACCAAAATGCGTACAAGGGAAGTAACTCCCAATTCACTTACCACGTTCTTTTTCAAAACTTTTTTTTTTCAGAACTTTTTGTTTCAGTTCAAAGAAATGGTTTTCCCTTATAATTTCAAATAAAACATGACCGGAATATTTAGTTTATGTTACAAATTAGAACTAAATTTTATTTTCAAAATATTTTATTTCAGAGTCGGCTCTTGCCGATGGCTTGGACTGTTGCTTAGCAACACAAAGCAACAATAATATGAGGCGCGTGAATGTCGAAGTGAGTAACACTTATTTCGAAAAACAAAATTTATTTATTCGTATTTTAGAATTATTGTGCATAGAATGTTTTATCCTTCTAGAATTCTGCTTAAATATTTTAAGGAAACATACGTCGGATTTTTGGACATTTTTTTCAACGACTTTTTAGCGTCTTAAACAAAACAAAAAATTATTTAAGTTTTTAGATTTTTTTTTTGTTTTTACAAATTTTTATCACTTAAAAATTTTAAAAGATTTAAAAAAATTTTTTTTTGTGTTTTAAAAGTTATACAGAAATATTTCAGATGACTAAAAATAGTTTTATTTCTGTAAAAGAAATACTTAGAATTGTTTGGGATTTTTTTTTAGCCATAGTAGATAATTTAGAAGTTTAAAAAATCCTTCTTTTTTTTTTTATTGAGTCGTGACTTTTCCAGCAAAACATCTATTTGTAATTGTTATAATTTATTTGTAATTGTTATAATTTTTGTTGAAATGAACCATACATTTAATACTGACATTTAAACTTATTATTTTGGATTTAAACTAAATCATTTAAAGTAGATGAAAGTTTGGATATTATACATTGAAGCGGCGTACACCGTCAAGGTGTAAATTATTTTTGTCATAACGCAAACTAGGGCGGCCGTTTGGTACGTCTCGAGATCTGTCCAGACAAATCTCTCAGAATTACAGAATTGGGGAAACTACCATTGCGATAATGATAAGTTTTCTGCTTTCATTTGTTCTGTAATTGACTTATATAACCTTAACAATAAACACTAACACCAACTTATATCGTTTGTAGTTAAATTTAATAAAATACAGTTTTTAATGGTCAAGCTTTCTGCTTTCGTTTGTTCTGTAGTTGACTTATATCCTTTTTTTAGTTAAAAGTATTCAAATGTATGTGTGTTTTAATGTTTTTGAACATTAAAACGCACATACATTTGAATACAGTTTTAAATGGTCAAAATAGTTTACGCCGCTTCAATGTATTAGATATACTTTGTGACCTAGTTTATGGCGGTTCAATGTATAATTACCAAAATTTTAAACATAAATTCAACATTTTATAAATTTCTTCAAATTAATACCAGTTTATGGCTGAAAATGTTAATTTGAAATCTTGTTTGAACTTATTGATGTAATTAACTTATAATTATTATAATCGTCTGTTGTAATTTTAATTCTAAAAATACTGCAATCATAATTATTAATGGTGATTTATGTATTATTTACTTGTTTGGTGAATTACTGATGAATTATGGCAATAAATTTGCCAAAGACTATTGTTTCTATATATTTTTTTTCAAAATCACTAAAACAGATGCAATTAAAAATGCGATGTTCTATGAAAGGAATAATTTTATAATGCAAATATGCTATAAATTTAATCAAATAACCTAATAAGAGACAACTCCCAATGGAGTATGGAGCCCAGTGATGAAGACCCGGTTTCTGTTGCATTCATTAGCTTAGTGATCCTTGCGAGTTTCAAGTCTGGTTGAGACCAGGACTTTATTCCTACAAGTTTTTATGACCACACTCTCTTTGCTCATACCGGGAATCGAACCCAGACCCTTCTGTGTGTGAAGCAGACGTGCTAACCATTACACTATCCAAGTGGACTATGCTGTATAAGTTTAAAATCATTTGAAACTGATATATATTGTCATTTTGATAATGGAAAAATTGTTATAGCTGTAGAAAATGAGTTCATTCCCATGACCACACCCACCCTGCCCTGCAAGGAAAAAGAAACAACAAAAAAACCCAGCAATTTTTGTATGTAGTAGTTTTTTTAATTGGTTCAGAAAAAATGTACAAATTTATATTCTTCATTGAATTTTCAATCTCAGTGATTTTCTGTGAAATAAAGTGTTATTAAAAAACCACAATGTTATTAAAAAAAAATAAAACTACCCTATGAGCCATTCTCAAACTTTTTTTGGCCTCAGGAGCTCTTTTCAGATTCAAGGGTCCCCTCTCAAACAAGGATACAGCATGAACAGATAAACAGAAATTCATATATTATTATTTTAGTCTATGGCCCCCTTCAAATGTACTAGGGCCATCAAGGAGGCCATATGGCTCCCATTGAGAATGGCTGCATTGGTTAAATATAACAACATTGAATACTTTATATTTCATTCAGTGTGGTTCCCTATGCCGACAGTATGAAATTCAAAAAATGGATAATTTTATATCCGACAGAATATGATAATTATAAAGATATTTATTAATTGGGATCCTATATTTGCTCAGCACTGGTGTGAGCGATTACAAAATGAGCAACCTAAATTGTGTAAATAAATAAACGAGTGCCATGCAGGAATCAAACACGTGTCCACCTTGGAAGCAGCCTTATAGCAGGCTCTGCTCTACCATTTTATGCGAAGAAATGATCGGGAAATAGAGAAGCGAGTGACATGTATGCTTCAGAGCTCCTGCCTTCTATCAGGGTGCTGTTAACTCAAGTGGTAGAGCAGAGCCTGCGTATAAGGCTGCTTCCAAGTTGGAAGTGGGTTCAATCCCTGCACAGCACTTGTCTCTTTATTTATTTACACGATTTAGGCCACTCATTTCACAATCACTCACACCAGTGCCAAGCAAATATAGGTTCCCAATTAATAAATGTCTTTATAATTATATTTTGTTGGATATAAAATTATCCATTCATTGAATTTCATTTCATTCAATGTCAACTTGAAAGAAATGGAAACATTGTTTTATTTGTCTACCTCCCAGAGAAACTTGACACCTTTCAATGATTTAGAAAAAGGGGGGGTCATTTTTTTGGTTGGCTGCACATTTCAAATTTTGTTTTTTCAAATTTTACAGCTTTAAAGATTTTTATGGTTATAGAAAACAAATATAACTAGCATTCCAAGGGAAATTATTAATCACTGCTACCCTGTTTCAAAAAAACAAAAAAAACATTTTCCCTATTCATTAAGGGGAGTGTGTGTGCAAAATTTCAAGTTTCTACTATGAACGGTTAGGGCTGGGCAAAGTCCAGATACATAGATAGATACATATATAAATGTCAGAACACATGAATAACCTAAATCCATCAATAAGCCAGTGTTGTGGGTAGCAGTGATTAATACAAATTGTATGATTTAGACAAAAAGAGAAGTGCCTTGAAAATGAGCATTACAACTGATGGCATAATGATTAGATAATTAGAAACCGTCAACAAGAACTGCCACCAAAACTGTCAACATGTTTCTTTCAGTTTTCAAGTTGGTCTGCCTGGCTGGCTATGTATGTATCACGCGTACAGGCTGCAGCAATGGAGCTAGAAGGCTGAGAATTTTAACATTTACTACTTACTATATTTTTTGAAAATTCCCCCCATAAATAGGTTTTTAGGGGGTCCAATTCACAATGTAAGTTTATGATAGATTGATCACTAGTTTGGGCCCACTTGTTTTTTGAAAATTCAGTCTTTATTAGTGATCACTGCCAAACAAAATGCGAGAGAAGTAACTTATTCATTGATCACCCCTTTTCCCAATCTTTTAATTGATCACCCCCAATATGGAATGCTGCCAAAAGATGTTGGTCACATGATGGTTTCTATTGAGTAACTAACCAGACTTGTTTATTCTATTTCTATTTCTCATTTGTAATGACATTGTCTTTGTCTATAACTCTGAGAAAAGTTATCAACATTCTAAATTTTGTTCAGACAATTGAATCTATTCTTCCCATCCTCGATGTTGTCAACACAACGTTTTGGCTGATCCATTATTCAGCACTCATCAGGTGTATAATTTGAGAAAAGAGACAAACCTTTCTTTCTCCAGTCTGAGAGAAAGAACGGTTTGACCCTTTTTCCTCAGATTATACACCTGACAAGGGCTGGAGAATGGATGGGCTGAAATGTTGTGTTGACAACCAGGGCCGGATTAGCCTATACGCAAACTACGCCACAGCCTAGGGACCAAGATATTGAGGGGGGCCACAAATAAATAGAAATATAAAATGTTATCACTATTCCCTTGAGAAAAAGATCAATCATAAATAAAATAATTATTTAATATATTTAGCACGTGAATAAAAAATCTCATTTCATGGGTAAAATACATCTTTTCTAGTTTATACTGAGACGCCTTATTTTAACATTTGTAAATAACTGTTATTACTATCTTTATATGTTTTGCAGTGAGCCATTATAAAGGCAGCATGCACCCTCTTCCTCTCACTCCTACATCCTAGTCTTCTGCAACTCCTTGCACCCCAACATACCATCAGCCTAACATACCATCATCACCATTTTCGGAACTCTAAAAAAATTTGTCCATATAAATCAATGGTAATTGCTTCTTCATTTTATGCCCTTTTGTCTTCTGGAAGGTTTTTGTAGAAACATTCCACTTTTGGATTGCGGTGGGGAAACCTGCATTTTCAAAATTTTCTACTTCTTTTTGTATAATTTGCATTCGTACCTAATTACACTGTACTTGTATACAGTATCGCCCATAAATAAGTACACCCCTACCACTATGTTATGGAAAGTTAATTTTCTTCTAAGCCAAATATAGCAGGATTTTATTATTTCTAGTGGAACATTACACAATCAAAATTGATATTATCAGGTATTATTTATGACCAAACTCTACAGTATTGAAACTCTGTTGCCAAAAATATGAATATGTGGCCACCCAAAGATAAGTACAACACTACAAATTATTTATGACCAAACTCTACAGCATTGAAATCCTGCTATGTTTGGTTTAGAAGAAAATTAACTTTCTATTAAAAAGTGGTAGGGGTGTACTTATTTATGGACGATACTGTATTAATCACTACTACCCACAACAGACCAGTTTAAACATTATTGCTGGGTTTAGGTTATTCACGTGCTCTGACATTTATATGTATCTATGTATCTGGACTTCGCCCAGCCCTAACTGTTCATTTTTTGCACACACACTCCCCTCAATGAGTAGGGAAAATGTTTTGTTTTTGTTTTTGGAATAGGTTTTTAGAGGGGTTCAGTTTCCAATGTAAGTTTATGCTAAAAAAATCACTAGTTTTTGCCCGCTTGTTTTTGGAAAATTCAGACCTTAGTGATCACAGCCCAACAAAAGGTGAGAGAAGTAACTCATTCATTGATTGCCCCTTTTTCCAACTTTTTAATTGATCACCCCCAACACAGCATATATGGGTGGTGGTGATTCATAATTTCCCTTGGAATGCTAGTTCTGTTTTATTTTTTGTAAATAGCTAAGAATAACATTTTTTTCTTCAGAGTCAGCAAAGACAATATTAGCAAAATGTATCAACGTGAAAAAGTAAATGATACGGGACTGTAAGATTCCCCTGCAACTATGGCCAGCACCGGGACTGACCTTCAACAGAGTACAATGGAACCAGTCATTGTTGAAGAAATTGACCAAGTCAGCAATGATATAAACATACCAACTATAGATATACCGCAAGATCCCTATGATGAAGACGAGGTTAGTTTTATTTCATGTTGTTTTGTTTTTGTATATATTCTCTCTTGCCAATGTGGTTCACTATATGAATTTATAGACTAGAAGAAAGAATGCTATTCTGAATTTTATTTTAATTATCAAAATTTGATTAAATAATACAGATAAACATTGTTATTTTCTGTCTGAATTTCTGAGATGAGGAATTATCATTATTATACACTGATTTATTCAAACTGTTATTATCCTCATCTTGGTTGTTATAGTCACAATGTTTTAGCTTTTTTACCCTCCTTCTTCTGGTGTCTGTCATATTCGATAATGTTCTCTCAATTTTGGACTGAACCCTTTATTCAATCCATTGGGGTAAACTGTTCTCATTCCACTATCCATGCTAGGGGATATCTCATATTAGTTAATTCTTCTGTTATTTTGTCCTTTTTGTTAATTCGTCCTTGTGATGACGCTTCTTCCCATTCCATACATGGATTCCAATGCCTGACCCAGAGATTGAACTCATAAACCACCATGTAAACTGCAACGCTTATATCCAATAGGCCATTGTCCTGTAGAACAATCAAGTGGTGTAATTTTGGAGTCTTAAACCTAATGTATGTTATTTCCTGATCAAAGGCTCTCATATGGTGTTCTTTTCTATACTAGGCCTACTGATCAGGTTATCAGAGCCTAGCCTGTGTACTGATTCTTTCAAAAACCTGACTCTTCAATGTTGCTCTCTATTTATTATTCTGACTTTATCTCATAGGGGTGAGTGCCCTCCCTCTCCCTCCATACACGATCAACGATACCTAACTTCATAGTCTCTCCACAGACTATGGCTTTTTTTTCTTTTTCTTTCTTCTCCAGCTTTACCTTTAGAGGATGGCCAGTCAATGGGTGACATACTGAGCCCCAACAGCTGACTATAGGTCTTAATGCAGTGGTTCCCAAATCCATGGTCACAACCCAAATAAGGGTTCCAATGATGCTCTCGGGGGTCACATGATGGTTTGAAAAAAAATGAGAAGAAAAATAAGAAAATAAAAGAAATTAAAAAATGTTAAATGTTAAATTACAAACTGGAATAAATTTATTTTTAATAAGAGAAGCTGAACACTAATATTATTATCTTATGTCAAAGAGGCTAAGTAATAATTTTGCTGACTACAGAAGGCTGGACACTAATAACTCATTATATATACAGTATGGCCCATAAATAAGTACACCCCTCCCACTATTTTATAGAAATGTAATTTTCTTCTAAACCAAATATTGCGGGATGATATCAGGTATTATTTATGACCAAACTCTACAGCATTGAAACTCTGTTGCCAAAAATATGAATATGTTGCCGTCCAAAGATTAGTACAACACTACGGAAAAATATTTTTGGCAACAGTTTCAATTGAGCCAAAAAGATGAATAAACTTCATATGATTCTCAGAATTCATTGTTTTTCACATTCATCACTTTTTGATGCACCTGGACACATCATCAGTGATGTTTCTTGGAGTCATTAGGTGTTTTGGGCCCTTCACCCAGGCAACCCAGCCGGGGTTTGATCAAGCCCAGGCTTGTGTCCAGGTAGTGCTACCTCACCCACGGCTCTCCTCTTCTAATCCACAGCAACCTTGAAGCAACTTCTGTTGCCTCGGTGGCCAACTTAGTAACCTTTCGCCTACTGGCTCTCCTGTTTTTTTTTATTTATTGTTTTGTTTAACGGCACATCAACCCTTGGTGGGTCATTTAGTGCCGGATTGAGTAGGGGGAGGGGGATCCCATGTCCCCGTGACTAGACTTGAGGGGGGAGAATCCCAAATCCCTGTCACTGAGACAAATGCCACGAGGAGCGGTATAAAGGGGGTGGGGATCCTGAGCATGCTAATGGTGATCGCCTCCCGACCAGCTGGCTAAGATATCCTGTGCAACTTCACCCAGGACGATACCCGAGCATGCCACAAGGACACCCGAAGGGCCGTGGTACTCTGAACTTTGAGGTGGTTTCGAAGAACAGATACTACACTTTGATCTTAACCAAAAAGCTGCGAAGCCTGGCTCTCCTGTGCTGCCCAGCATGTTGCAGGCCCTACAAAGGGACTGGCCCGCATACCGCTTGCCACCCACCTCACTTGCCATCCATTCCTTTGACATTCTTCTTCCCTCCCATTAGCCTCCCCCAATGCAGTCCTCCCAGGCAACGGTTAGTTCCGACAGAGTGGTCTTCTAAAGTGCACATTTCCCTGCATTACTTGTCAATGTTAAGTTTCACCATTTTCCAGACGCTCTTAATAAGTTTGTCTGCTACTAATTAATGCTTAATTAGCTACAGTTTGTTTCGCCTACTATTGACACATATCTATAAAATAGCAGTTCTTGCTTGGTTACACATTCTAGTGACCAGTCTCAGTTTACACTTGTACTAGCATAACAGGTATTGTTCGCAATAAGATTATTGCTTAGGTAATGGTTTTTTATACCCAACTAGTTATTGTCTAATACTGCAATCCCGATTGTCAGTGCAGAAAATTACTATTAAGCATTCCTGGTGGTGTTTTAATCATGGTTTGTTTAAACTAATTTCTAATGTCTTTGTTGTTAGTTTTTTCACAACATTTCGGCCATGTACACTCTGGTCTTCCTTGTGTTTCTGTTGTGTTCTGGAAGGAACAAACACCAAATGAAGGCTGAAACATTGTGAAAAAACAAACAACAATTAGTCTGAACAAACCACATACAATGATGACTATTAAGCATGTTAGCTACATGCACTGACTCCTCCCCGACCCTTGTAATTTCTCTTTGTGTTAAGAAGAGATACTTTCTCTATTTTAAACTTATCCTGTGTTTGGTGATAGTATGAAGAGGGTTTTACCATCATCAGCATCAGTCAGTACCTGTTTGATACTTTGCTTATTGGTCAGTCACTGATAGAGATTGTCTGAAATAAAAATAGAAATTGTATAGTTATAGCACAAGAGTTGGCAATACAAATCAAAATAGAACAAACTGCATGTTGATAAAGATAGTGGAGATCACTGGTTGCTGCTGTAGGGTAGCTTAGTGGTTACATCACTGAACTGATAGCTATGAAAGCTATGGATCAATTTTTGATGCAGCAGTGATGTACAGTACCTGTTATAAGTATTTGAACAGACAGCCATTTTACTCCTAATCGCTTGGGTTTGAGAGTTAAAAACAGGAACATTACGCAAGAAAAAAACATAAGTCATGTTTTGTGGTTCTGAATGCTAAATTTCTTGAAAGTTTTTTTTTTTTTAGAGAAATAAATTGTTAAATGAAGAAAAAAGCAAGTTTTTTGTTTCTATCCTTCTAAAATCTTGTTCAGAATTTTTTAAGGAGATTAAAAAGTGAACTCACATTGCTATATGGAAGAGTTACCAAACTACTAAGTTAATTTTGATCCCCCTCCCCCTACTCAGAATCCATAATAGCCCTTGCAATCTCGGGAAATGAAAACAGATTTTGTGCTCTGTCAAATAGTTATGAGCAATACTTTTTTTTATGTATAAATTATCATTGATAAAAAAGTATTACTTGTTACATATTAATGAATACTCACGGTTATACAATGACATAATTGATCTGTTGTGTATTTTATTGATATTTTAAAAAATATCTGGCACTTATACAATACTGTGGTCCAACGATTAAGACAAAAAAGTTATCGCCCTTGAATGTTCTTTTTTCAAATTTCTTTATTTTTTAATCTTAATCTTTAATTTGATTTTTTTATTTTGAAATTTATTTTTAAAAAGATTTTTTCAATTTAAAAAAACAAAAGTTGGTGTGATTTTTATTCATTGCCGTCACATGACAACGTTTTAAATTTTAAAATTTAATCCACTCAATGTTTTAAATTTCTCCATGCAAAAAAAGTTCTTTGACTTATCATTTTATTATTATTGATTTTTTACCTATTTATTTTTTGTTTTTTACTTGCACGGTCAAACATCTCTGTTTGGGGGCAAAATGTTGCGATAAAAAGCAACTAATAAATTTAAGATGAAGGTAAAAAGTAGGCATTAAAATTAAAAATAATATTGTTATTTAATTGTTTTGTATTAAATTCACTTAGTTTTGTCTTAAATAAAAGGAAATTTGAGGTATATGAAGTTTGCTTTTACTTGCACGATCAACACTGCTGTTTTGGGGCAGCTCTCTTTTTGTAAGGGATTAATTTTGTGTATGTCTGATCTCAAAAAGAAAATTTTGAAATTAAAGGGGAATAACTTTTTTGTCTTAATTGTTGGACCCCATGTGTACCAAATATTTGAGTGGCACTTTCTAGTGTTTTTATCAACATAATTTATGAAAAATCAACACATGAAAAAGATAACTCTGAACCTTGATTGGAAGGCTTTAAAATGTCCTAAATAGTTTTTAACCAACCCACATTATTCCCAAAGCTGTATCTGTAGTCTTTTACTTTATAAGCTTTGAAAAGCTTGTCTACATACATAAATTTAATCAGTTCAACTTCAACATTAATACTTCTTTTTTTATTATGGCTAATCAAATGATTCTGACATCCTTTTCCAACATATTTATTTTTATTAAATTTGACTAGTTTTTACCTTTGTCCTAATTTTAGTTGTTTTTGTACAACTTATTAATTTGAGCCACTGTTTCTATGGCAACAAACAACGGTGCAATCGGGAATAAAGAGTAAGCCTTCAGTGAGAATTGAACTCCCACCCTCATTACCAGAGGGAGACTAGTTTACACCTAGCTGCTTTTATCAATCGGTCACAAAGACTTCATGGATTAGCAGAAGCTGATTCACACTTATAAACTCACTCCCTACAAAAACTAGTCAAATTTAATAAAAATAATGTGTTACAATACTTCATCCACTAATAATAAAGATGTTTATATTTGTTCGCAGAGTGAACAGAAATTCTTGCTTTCCAAACCTACTTGCTTTATCATCATTGGGAAACCTGGCTCTGGAAAGACAACTTTAGCTCACAAATTTTCTCAATATTGGAGATGTGAGCTTCTGAATGGTAAGTGCTTATTTTGCATACTTATTTGTAGGCCATTGTCTTCATCATCATCAAAAGCATTCAATGACAGTGACATCTTTGTTATATAAAAGTAATAAACTTAACATTTGCTAGAAAACATTCTCACACACGCACAAGAAAAGATTCTTTTAAAAATCGCAAAAATTATTAATAGTCACAAAATTGGGATGGAAACACTTGTAATATGATGGGGGAAAATAACTAACTAACTGACAGATGATGAATGTAGTTTATTGCACCCTTAAGAAATATTTTTCACTGACTCATTGCCAATAAATTTTACATAACGCATTTGACACCCCAGTTTTGATCAAGCTGAACTCAGATTTGAACAATAATATAAGTTTGATCCCAACAAAAGTCAGAGGTCAGTACGAACCAACAGAAACCACCCACCGCACTCAGAACAGATTATCCTTATAATTAGTTCAACTTTTAACTATGTGATTTGATGCACGTTATTTGCAATGGTTTGAATCATTAATTAATTAGTAATTAAAGTCTTGTTGGGGAATCTCAGGGGCGGATTCAGCCTGTTGAGCTGACTGTGTTCCAAAATGGAGGGGGGGAGGCTTTTAGTGGGCATGTGGGCAAAACATTTTGAAAATTATGTATCCAAGATTGGCTAAAATTGTGTTTCAGGGCATACCAGCTACTGAAATTAAGATATATAAAAATTTTCAGAAAAATTCAAAGGTTTTGAAGGATGAAATGTGCTGAGACAGAAAGATTTAAAACTCGGAAGACGCTCAGAGAACAGTATAACTAAAAATTCTCTGAAAAATTCTGGATGTACCAATTATGTAGGATGAAATCTTTTGTAGCATGAGTGATATTTGTAGGTGTATCATTCTCTATTGATTTATTAGTATCATCCCTAGAACAACAACATTACAATTTTACTAAACTATAAAGTAAACAGGTCTGGTTAGTCACTCAATAGAAACCGTCACTTGACCAACATGTTGGGGGTGATCAATTAGAAAATTGGAAAACGGAGTGATCAATGAATAAGTTACTTCTCTCATCCTTTGTTGAGCTGGATCATTAAAAAATCTGAATTTTAAAAAAAACAAGCGTGAAAGCTGCATAAACTTAGATTGTAAATTGAACCTCCCACTAAAAACCTATTTAGGGTTGAATTTTTAAAAAAAAGAAAGAAAAAAAGCTGTTTTGGTAGACATAATAAGGAGTAAATGTTGAAATGGTCAACCCTCTAAGTTCCATTGGTGCAGCCTGTATGCATGTGAAATCTTACATCAGTGGTTCGTAAACTCATATGAGGTGGGTGGCAAACACAGCACACACATCCAGGATCGCTAGATGCAGGCCACACGGATAATTGCAGGACTTCTGCCATGTTCAACTTTCTTCTGAAGACGTCGCTAGCCCCGACGAAATGCATAAAGATGTATCCTCGTGATAATAAACATGTTTGAGATGTAACAAGCTTTCTCACTCTTTTTCCTTTTCCACATTGTCTAACCATACCCATCAAACTCATGGTTGCAACCCAAATGACGGTCATGAGATGATTTGAAAATAAAAGGAAGAAAATTTTTTTAAATGTAAAAGAAGGTGAAAAAAGAAATTATCAAAAAATGTTTAAAAAATGTGTAAAAGTGTAAAAAATAGTACAATAGTCTGGACGAGGAAAATAAGTGTAAATAATAAAGCATCTACAAATGTATGACAGCTCCTGATGTATTCCAGTCTGTTTACATTCAATTCTTTTACTTGATTATTAAATTAAAATAAAATTCTGTAAAATCTATTGAATAATTCTAAATGAAGAAGAATAAGACCTACAACCATAAACTTCATGGAAAGGTGCAGTTTTATGTGAGAACAAAAAAGCTGTGGAAAGCTGATATATTTTGTAAATATTTGACAACTTATCTCATGGTTATTTTATTTCTTGTCAACGGCACCATTTCTATACAATTTGTTAATCACCACTACTCACAACAGATCAGTTTAAACACTGT
>VCCN01001112.1:1499414-1542934 GCA_006491835.1 Architeuthis dux
GTGATTCATAATTTCCCTTGGAATGCTAGTTATCTTGTTATATTTTTATCATCATTATTAAGTATGTGTATCTCAAGCAGGACAATATTAGGTTAGTGAGGTTAACCTGTTGACTCCCTCTCTGTCGTTTGGAGTTTCTGTTCTGGTTATTAGAAACTGCCAAAAGATGTTGGTAACATGATGGTTTCTATTGAGTGTTTCGTTGTTGTTGTTGTTTACCTGAAATTTTCTTCAGAAAATTAACATTGATAAAAATGTCTTTTTTAGCCAATATGTTGTTGTCTGATATTGTGAGATCATCTGATGACCGAGCCAGTTCAATATGGAAAGCTTTGTCTAAAGGAGAACAAATCCCTGAAGAAATAGTCCTTCAGTTATTAGAGGAGAAAGTCGAATCCCCTGAGGTTAGACATTATGGTAAGTATAACATCCTAGCTCTTTTATAATAGGGTTGCCATCATAAAAAGTGCTTCTTATTGTTTTTATTCTAGACTATTCTTTGAGATCATTAAAACTTACATTATATCATACTTATCTTTAAAAATCAATGCCATGCTTACACTCATTCTCTGAGGTGTCTAGACAGATTTAATCAAGATGTTTTCTGTGCAAATACCTTAGATAGTAAATTTTAAAATAGTTCCGCTAAATTTGAAGGAGAAAACAAAACATAGCAACAAATGATTAGTATTATAAACTTCCAAAAGATAAAACCTGTGCACATACTATGCTGGACCACTGATAAGTCTATTGTTTACTCTCTTTTCTGATATAATCTTCTCTTTCTAGAAAGTCTCATATCAAGGCACTTGGGCAGTATATTAATAATGCTTAGCTTTTGGTTGAAATCACTTAAGACAATGCAGAGGATAACTCTGGACGCACTGATTCATTTTTATATAATGAACTAGATTAGGGGTCGGCAACGTTTTTGCATCTGTGGGTCAGATTGCGTATTAATGAGTGGATGGCGAGCCAGATAAATGTCATAAAAATGTTTGGGTTAAGATTTGGTTTAAGATTAAGGTCAGTTGTTGGACATACCTGTTAAATTAGGTCACAGTCTTTTGTTGGTTGAACATTTTGATTTGAAACGAAATGAACCTGGCACCAGTGTAACATGGTCTATCTGAGGTTTGTTTTATCAGCCTCTTAAGGTCAATTTTTGGACATACCCATTCAATTAGGACACAGTCAGTCGTTGGTTGAACATTTCACATGGCCTATCAGAGATTTAAAAAAAAAATCTTTTTAGGTCAGTTGTTGGACATACGCGTTAAATTTGGTCATAATCTCCTGTGGTGAAACTTTTTGATTTCACCTGGTACAAGTGTAACATGATCTATCAGAGGCTTTTTTAATTAACTTCTCAAGGTCAGTTGTTGGACATACCTGTTAAATTAGGTCACGGCCAGTCATTGGTGGGACATTTTGATTTGGAACAAAAATGGAACCGGGTGCCAGTATAACAGGATTCATCAATGTAGTCGTGTGAAACGCTCAGAATAAGGAAAAATCGTTCCCGGGCCAAATACCAATATTTGCTTGCAGGTCGATCAACATCCCTTCACGGGCTGGAGGTTGCCGATCTTTGAACTAGATCATTGTTATTGTTGCTGTTTATTTGCGTAAACTCCCTGTGAAGCATAGGGCTACCTCTACACCATGCCAGCAGACTCAGTTCATGTCAGTTCGGACGCTTTTGCGTCACTCTTGACTGATTTTCTCCCAGTCTGCTTTGGCCTCCCAACTCTTCTCGTCCTCTGTGGATTCCTGTCTGCACTAGAGCTGATTTCCCACTCTCAAACAGGGTTCTGATGTTCCTGGTCCCTATCCTGGTTTTTGAAAGTTTGTAGGCTTTTACCAGCATGAGTCCTGAAAAATCTTTCCGTCTGAGCTCTCGCTCGTGTGATCACTGGGGCAATAGCTGGGGTGATGCTACTGCAGTTTCAGTTGCCAGTAGTTTTAACGGTGGAGTCGTTAGCCCACGCCCAACCCTCCTCTTTTACCCAGGCTTGGATCCAGCAAGACAAGATGACTCAAAAGGAACATCTTGGCAGAGTTACTAGACTATTGACAAGAATACATTTTATATTATATTCTGCGTTTAAATATCATGAATGTTATGATAAAAGGCTGAAGTTCTTTGTTGCCAGAACTGGTTTATATATTTCCATTATTGCAACAAAAAATTGTACACCCATTTGTGCCAACATCTGCATGTACATTAGCACATAAGGATGGCACTGAAACTGGCAAATGACCAGTTGAGGAATGCCAAGTTTAGGAGCACAGATCAAATGTTTTATGCATGTATGAATAACAAACAGACTGGTATTGATCTCATTTTCTGGGACACAAACAAGCTTGAACTAAACATCAATCACATCTTTATTAAAAAAACAGGACACATTATTGATATTTCTATGACTCAACTTTGAGCACTGTTTTTTAAGTTATATAACTCTCCTTAGTTTAAACCAGTGTTTCTCAACCTTTTTGAGTCTAATGCACCCTATGACACCTAGCTACATGTCAATGCCCCCCATAGTTCAAATATGAGAAGTAAACAATGAATTCTTCCTGCAAGCTGATTTCTTGTTCTTCAACCATGCAAATGAATGGATTCATAACCCAGACAGGAATATTCATATCAATCCGATCTTCAAAGCGCTTCTCAAAATCATTTTTCAGTGACTTCAGATATATACAGTATTCTTTGTTTGTTTGAAAACAACAAGGGAGATAATTTTAAATGTTATCCATAGAATAATAGTAACACTACAAATAATTTGCCACTTGACAGTTACTTAGCAAAGTTAGCATTTAATAGCGGTCAAATACTAATTCCTTCTTGTTTGTAAGCTGATACTACTAAACAACAGCCATTTGTAAATCAGAATTATAGATATTTATGGAATCTCCATAACGCCCCCTCTAGAAGTTCAAACGCCTCTTTAAGGCCTTTAGTCACCTCAATGCCCCCTTGTAACACCCACCCCCAGGGTGCTCTAGCGCCCTCGTTGAGAACCACTTGTTTAAAAAAGTGCTTAAAAGCTCTATCGCTTGATACAGAAAAAAGGATATGTTAAGTTTATTAAAAATTGATTGATTACATTTAAGAGATCATTCAAATAACTTTCAAATAGTGCCCTCTCCAGTCATATTTTTACAGAATTGTAATAAAATCTTTTTTATGTGAGGTTAATTATTTTCATCAGATTCAGTACTTGGGTGGGATACCTTTTTATCATTATTTGGATTTGCACACTTAATGTTGGATATTTAGGCGGCCGTAGGTGGAGGTCACAGACTTGACCCCCACAGGTGTTGAAAGTTAAACAGGATATTGACGAAAAACCCCAAACTGCAAAGTGTCCAGAACCGGAAACAGACACAACAGGTGTTCAAAAGTCAGAAACAGGATATCAACTGAACTCTGACCTATCAGTGGTGTGCTGGAAAATCAGCGTGGGCATTCGAAACCCATAAAAAGAGTGAGACACTGGATGCCCTCAGAGAGGCAAAGAGCAGCTGGGCCTGGGAGCAGAGGCCAGTTCCACTGTTGGGAACAGTCTGTCAGCTCTCATTGTCTCTCTCCCACTATTCATTCTCCGCCACGACACAATGTATCTTATGAATTAAAAATATAGCCTCATATTTTTATAAACAAGTTGCGAGTCTTCCTTTTTCTTCAAGTTCAGGATTTTCTTCCTGCAGACCAAGTGGGCTATACAACATTAATATTTTACCCAAAAGTAATTCACTAATCTTTATATATCATCAGAGTAGACAAAATGAGACATTTTAAATGTCAATGAAGATGTTGTATTATTTGCATTTGTAGAGTCCTGGCTGTTATTGACTTGAATTAAATTATTTTATCACCCATTTTGTAGGTTATATTCTTGATGATTATCCAACTGTTTGTGAAGAGTTTATGAATATCCAGGATCAATTTGAGCGAATCAAAACCTGGAAACTAACCCCAGACTTCATCATAAACTTAAGGGTAACATTTCTTTTGTTTTGTGCATTTCTGGAAATTTTGTTTCTTAAAATAATTTGAACAAAACAATTTTTTTTCATTGTTCCTTCAATGATTTTGAATGAATTCCAAATAATTTTTTACTTAATTATTTAAAAGAAAAACCCTTATTGACGGAAGTTGGAGGTAACACATTATTTTTATCAAATTTGACTAGATTATTATTATTGTTGGTGGTGGTGGGGGAGGGGGAGGATGAAGTAATTGTAAAGACATTATTTTTTATCAAAATTGACTAGATGGCTTATTTTTTATTATCAGACCACGCTGTTATTCATTGTTGTAGAAACAGCGGCCCAAATTGAAAATTGTATATAAAAACAACTGAAATTAAGATGAAGGTAAAAACTAGACAAATTTGATAAAAAATATGTATCTTTTTTTTTGTTTTTTGTAAATTCAAAGTTTCTCACTTGAGTTTAATTTGAGAAACTCAGATTTGATTTTAGTCATTATCAAGCATGTTATTATAACCAATATCCTGCCATTACATCTTTTTGTTGATATTGAAAAGTTATAAAGTGAACAACAAAGTACTCGAACTATATGAATGTTTTTCAATGAAATCATTAAAAGATAAAATCATTTCCACATCTATTTTTCACGGTTGTACAATTCTTTTTTTGAATAGTAGTAAATTCTTTCATCTTTTACTTATCATCAATGATCAGTAGGTGATAGCAACTAGCTGAACCCGTGGAAATTCCATGGGTATTCAAACCTCCAACCTGGAAATAAGCAAGCAAATGACATATCCATTAGGCCACAAATACTAAGTTGAGAGTTTTTAAATGTTTGCAATTTTTTAATTAGTCACTTATATTTTTTTTCCAAATAATATTGATGTGTTAAACTCATTTAAAATAAAAAAATTAAAATTTAACATTTATATACTTGAATCTACTATACTTGAATATATACTTGAAATAGGCTTCTTTTTTTTTTTTTAAATTTCAATTAATTGCGTCATTAAGCCCGCTTCATTGTATTCGGGCTGGGTTTAAACTAATAAGAAACATGGTAGTTAAATTTGTAATGTCCGATATCAGAACAAAGATTATTTAAAAAAATATTGATATTTTCAGATGTGACTGTCTTTTCACTTAGGCTGTTCCATGCGTTTGCCACTCTTGCCGAGAGGAAATTTTTTCTAACACCAGTGGAGGTCTGAATTTATAGTTTATGGCTGTGTCCTCTGATTTTACTGCAGATAGATGTGCAGCATTTTCTTATCAGAGCATTTTAAGCAATGAACATCTTTCTTTTCTTTTTACATACAGTGAATGGGAACAGTTAAGAAAATAGCGTATTTAATATTCCAATAATATTAAAATTAACTATTAGTTGATAAAAATAAACCAAGGAGTGGTGAAAGAGTTTAAACTTTGGAGCAATGGGTGTATTATTAAAAAATGTTATAATAATTCAAATAAAATGTTAAATTTAGTTTTCGTTGCTTTTGTGGGACCACCATAGTAAAGTTTAATGTGTTAACAAACTATAAAAGTCAGTAGTAAAGTGGTCTGATTTTGTGCTCCCAGGATTTCCCTCCAAAATAAAGTCAACAAGATAAAGGCAATATTTCAAATATAAAAATAAGTTGGCATTAGTTATGATTTATTAGCCAATCAGGCGGCGAGAATCACAAAACCCAAAGCACGTTGTTTGGAGCCTACCTTTTTCGTATATAAATAAACAACAGATTCACCAGTCGCGACCTGCCTAAGGGGCACGATCGTATGACTTGCATACGCACATTCACTTGCGTGCGCAAAGTATTCAGACATTCACCAACAAGATAAGTAAGTGACTTACATACATACGCATACCATTGCATACTCTCACACTACACAACAAGTGTTATTACAAACCTTCTTAAGAACTTTAATACTATTGACCTTTTCATTTTAATCAAACTCATGAACACTTCGCAATGCAAGGCGCATTGCTTCCCAATAATTCAATCATGATGTTATTGTTCTATGAATAAATTTGTTATATGTTACATACAAATTCATTTTTTGTTCATTTCATTGAAACTTGAACAAGGCCAATTTAAATTATTATTGTAGACATAGATATACTGTCCCTACACTTTTAATGAGTTTAATACATCAATATTAATTGAAAAAAAAACAAAACAAAAAGGTATATAAGTGACTAATTCAAATAATTACAAACATAGCTTAGAGAGGGAATGGTCAAGCAGAGACAAATATTGTTACACCTTCTCCTACTAAACTATGTAACCCATGCTCATTATAAAAAAATGAGCAGCTGGGAAACAATTGGTAGAAACCTATATCGGTCTAATTACTGCATGGTATCTACTGACTGATATAGGAAACATGAAAAAAAGATTTAATTTCACCCTATATTCAAGCAGTTGAATGTTGGCTAAATGAATGTTATTTGCCTGCCTATCCCTAGGTCAGAGGTTTGAATCATGATGAGATCCACTTAAACAAAATTTAGCACCCAATCAGGTTTTGGGTCAGAAAGCGTCATGTATGTACATACCAACACGCAGAATAATATATATGGAGTATCAATAACTGTTGAGTAGAAAAAAGGATAAAGCTATGCCAAGATATCTTACATGTTCAAATAACAAAAGAAAATTATTTGCTTGTTTTGGAAATGTTATGTCATTGTGAAGTCAAGATTTCTCTCTAGTAAACATAAAATATGCTGAGAATTCTTCCAGATTATCTAGCATAGAAAAATGAATTCTAAAATGTTTAGTTATGTAGCAGGATGGTATTCTGCGATGGCTTTAATGCAGGAATGGGTAACCTTTTTGGTCTAGTCACATAAACCATTTTTCATCTTTATTCGGGCCACACATTTAGGGTGGCCATTTCGGGAGGACATTCCAGGGGTTCACGTGTAGGTGATGACCGCAAAGTATCACTGTTATTTGTGAGCTTTCAAATGCCTGGTGTCCATGGGAAAATCACTAAAATAAAAAGGGTCCTTGGGGAACTTCTTAATAAATAGGGTCTCGGTTTTTGGCCTCTTAAAAATCAAAAGAAATGTTTTCGCAAGTAATTTTTAACTGGGTAACCAGGGAATTTGTCAATTTTGAAAAAAGTTAGTTTTTTAAGGTTTTAGAAGGGAGGTTCTGTTTACAATGTAATTATAATGAAAAAGTCGGCACATACTTTCCGCCATTTTTACAGCGATACAGCTTACATGAGTTATAACATTATAAAATTTAAAATGGTTGGGGTTAGGGTCAGAGCATAATGTAGGGTAGATGGTCCCGATTGTAAAGTTTCACACCCTTGCTCACTCGATGTTAACAATGGCACACAAATAAAAACAATTTAATTTATTCATAGCAATAACAACATAATTTATGTATTTACTTCTGTTTTTCTTTCATGAATTCTCTTATTTCTTTTTATTTGTGCATTGTTTTTAACATCGAGTGTGCGAGGGTGTGAATCTTTATGATTTAAAATCAGGACTAACTTTTAAATTTTAGAATTTAATAATTTATTTTTTATTTTTGTGCTATTTTTTTAAACTAGAAAAATCTAAAAAGATTATTCATGTTAGCCGTACTTCCGTAAAAATGGCAGGAAGTAATGCCCACTTTATCATTATAGTTACATTGTAAACAGAATCCCCTTCCTAAAACCTTAAAAGATTAACTTTTTAAAAACTGACAAATTCCCTAGGTACACCAGTGTCTTGTGGTTGAAAGCACAAACAATTACTCGCAAAAATATTTTTTTCGATTTTTAAGAGGCCATAAACTGAGACCCTTTTTTTAAAGGGGTGTTGTCTTTGGTAATGTAAAGGTTGGGAACCTCTGTTCCCCAGACTGAAAAGAAGGGGTGATCAAAGAATAAGTTACGTCTCTCGACTTCTGTTAGGCAGGGATCAATAAAAAAAGTCTGAATTTTAAAAAAACAAGCGTGAATGTTGCCTGATACATACTAAGGGATCAATTTAGCATAAACTTACATTGAAAATTGAATCCCCCTACTAAAAACCTATTTAGAGGTGAATTTTCAAAAAACATTTTTTCTAGACATAATAATGTTTAAATTTTCAGCCCTCTAGCTCCAATGATGTGTATGCATGATACATAGATAGATAACAAGCCAGCCAGCCAGCCAGACCAACTTAAAAACTGAAGAAACCTATGTTGACAGTTTTGGTTGATCGTTTCTAATTAAGAATAATAAATCTATATGTTCATTTTCCACATAGAAATGATTTATTTGTTATTGTCTTCACACCTTTTATATGTCCTTCATCATTTATTTCAGATACCTGATGAAGATTTGCTATCCAGACGTATTTCCCAGAAAATTGATCCTGAGACAGGAATTATTTACTCTGAGGAAGTATACAATTATACAAAACTTCCGAAAAAGGTTCAGTATTTCATTGAAATGCAATATTATGAAGCCTTAAGAATCTGTGAACTATAAATTATTGAAGCTGACAATTTTTATTAGCCATCCAGCATAATAATGGTAATTCAAATAACTGAAGATTTGAATACTGAGATCAATTTGTCTACAAAATTATAATGGCTTATGCTATTTTTAATTATACACATGCAAACACACATATGTAATGTTTATATATATATGTATGTTAAATCAATAAACATGCTGAAAATGTCCTGTGTCTCTCTCTTTTTCCAAGGGCCTCTGTGTCACTTTTATTGGGTTCAAACACCCACACTGATTTTCCAGCACGCCCTCTGCAGTCGGGGTTCATTCAATATCCTGTTTATGACTTTTGAACACCTGAGTATCTATTTCCGGTCCTGGACACCTGGCAGTTTTTTTTGGGGGGGGGCGTCAATATCCTGTCTATAACTTTCAACACCTGTGGGGGTCAAATCTGTGACCTCTGCCCACAGCTGCCTAAATATCCAACATTTGAAAACTCCTGATGTATTCCAGTCTATTCACATCCAATACTTGTACTTGATTATTAAATTGAAGTGAAATTCAGTAAAATTTATTGGATAAAACTAAATAAAGAAACACTGAAATTAGATTTCCGCCCTGAAAGTCAGCAGGCCAAAAAGAAATCTGTGTTCATGGTCGCAGCCAAAACAGTTTAGGAAACACTTATCCAAAATTATGCTATATTGATTTGCTAATAATTAATTATTGCAACTATAAACTTTTCTTCTGATTCTACAAGGAACATTCTTTGATTTTGTAGGAACCAAAACCATCTGAAGGAAAAGGTGAGGACGAGGCAGAAGAGGAGGAAGAAGAAATCGAGGAACCTGATGAACTTGATCCTGAAATTGTTAAGAGTCTGTTGATACGTCCTGAAGACTTGCCTGAACAAGCTGATGGAAGTATCCAAAAATATAAATCAAATATGCTGAGAATATTGGAAGTAAGTAATATCTTCCTTTCTTTACAGTAGAAACTGTTTAACTTATCTATGTATTGTGGCTGAGGTGCAAAGCCTTTTGACCTTTATGATATAATGTGTCTGTATCACTTTGTTATAGCAGAAATGTGTAATCTCTAACTATCATGTTTACCCCATGTGCCTTGCCATTTAGGATCATCATTTGTTCTTATAGGTTAAGAACAATTTTTGGAGTAATTTTATTTGGCAAGGTCTACTTTTAACAGAACAGGTAAAGCTGAAAAGTGTAGATATACAGTAGACTCCTGTTATTACGACACCTTCGGGGGACTGTTATAACGGGTGGATTAAAAAATACAGCAAGCAAATCATTTACTTTTTAATTTGCTTGGGAAAAGGTATAATCTCTGACAATAGTCTTGCAAGAATATAAAACAAACGTGCAATTAGAACACGTGTGTCATTGAATAAGGCCGTTAAAATGAGTGCCGTATAATCATCTTTTATCTGATTCCTAGAAATGTAACTAATCAACATTTATTTTCAATTTCAAAAGCCTAAAATGCCAGATCTTTAAGAAAAAATGCCAATATGCCAATATTTTAAAATAACTGATAAATACATGAACAGGCCTAAATTTTATTAAAAAGGAGTGATTATTATAATAGGATTTAGTATTACAAAAACGAAATTGTATATATAAGGTATAAATTCAAATTTTTCCAATAGATTGAAGGTTACTGTAGTGTCTCCCAGCTCGTGGGAGGCTCACTGAAAAGGAAGATTAAACAAAGGATGAAGACAAGAACGCTGCTTTCACGGCTCGCACCCAGAGAATAATGACTGGGTCTTTTTCTCCACGTGTGCACTCTTTATTTCTGTTAGCACGGCACATGACTGGAAACTCAATTCCGTCATCATTTAGACTGTGGCAAGGGAGATAATTCTAGGTATTTATCTTTGTTGTATTATTCTAGTGTGAGCCCAACATAAGTTACTGTCACTAGAATCTTTCACAGAGGAAGTTTGATGCACAGATTGTCTGTTAATTTATATAAATTTATAATTTTCCGGAAGCAAACCTGACTATAAAAAGGGTTCCTTTTCTCTCCCTTCAAGCTTTGGCTCCCTTTTCACTTGGCTGTGTTGGATGCAAGTCCAACGCATGCCAGAATTCCATCTTTGTTTCACAACAATCTCATATCCAGACTGTGCGAACAAGTTGCAGTAAGTTTTTCATCTTTTGTCTCCATCAACAAACTTATTCCTTTTTGTGTGCTCAAGACAACTATACACATGATATTTGCAAAAGCTCTTACAAATGATATGTTACGTCTTATTTGTAAACAAACATTTGATATTCCTTAGTCCGTTTAAAGAACATTTACAATACAGATATCTTTCTGAAATGAACATTCAATCTTTACCAATGAACACTTTACATATTTTGTAAACAACCATTTTATACTCCTTTTATACGTGTGAGAATCACACATTCTAATTTTGTATTATGGACATTCATTCTTTTGAATGATAAATTACGTTTTTCTAATCAGAATCTATGATTAAATGAAAATCCTTTGAATAAAAATACATGCTTTGTTTATTATTCCTTGTCTATGTTTTACTGTCATTTTTGATTGAATTTATATACAAACAGTGTATAAAAAAATACATACATGGTTACCCACAAATATTAACCTCTACAAGTTTATTTCATCGGAGAAATCTATCACGGCCAAATACAAATCCCTCTCTTATGGTATACACCACACCACTATAAGCTTTATATGGAAACTGAGTGTTGTATTTATTGCTAGACTCGATAGAGTTATCCTTTCTTTATTTCTGTCCATATAAGAACCTTGTTTTGACTTGTTTGTTGTTGTTGTAGTTGTTACTGAAAGCAAACTCTATAACCAGAAACATGGATATAATACACAACACCATATTATTACATGGAATAATACCAAAAAAAGTGATAAGCACTATTATGCATATTAGGTGCCATAATAATAATTTGTATTAGATATATGTTCAGAGCAACATTACTTATAGATATATAATATAATATGAACCTTTATCCTTATACTCTATGATACAGCTGAAAACTTAGTCAGGTTTAAGAATAAATGTAAACTAATCATAGAATTCTCTTATTTTTTAATAATATCATCCCTTTTAAATAAAAAAATTTTTTTCCCATCAAATGAATGATTTTTTAGATGCAAAATGTTATAACATGTAAAGAAATGTTGTCTGGCTTGAAAAAGGGAACATTTTTGAAAAAAATAAATTAATCTGTATTCCAATAACTGACAAACCTATTGGAGAAAAAGTATTATTATAATCTTTACGCCTACAAAATGCTTGCAAGATGTTCACGTTCTAACAGTTAAGATGTTGAAAATGGCCTAAACAGCCGTAACATGTACATCAGAAGACATACACCAATACACAAGATGGAACTATGTTCATAAAAACGTTAATTTTAAAATTTTATGGTTTTGTTTAAATTTTGAAGTTTTAGTTTTTAATATTTATAATGTCTAGAACATTGAAATTGAAAATAATTTTCAATATTTTTCATTTTCATAGTTTATTGATTATAACCTTTATATATTTATATTCATTTTTTAAAATTTGTATCCAGCTGATCATAGGCTTTTGTATCTTGGTTTGTTTTCTGCCCTCATACGACTAATATTAATGTTGTCCTTTTTGTCTTATCATTAGGAATTTATGATCGATCATGACCGAGATTATGTCATAGAGCTTGATGCTAGCCAACCAGTTGATGTCTTAGTTGAGGTAAGAAAAACTCTATTAAAGATCTTTTTTGTTGATATTTTCTTTGAATCTATGAATAAAATACATTTGGAAGTATCGAGTGGAGTAGTTTTAAGAAATCGGGTGCTCAAATTGGTATCAAATTAGAAAGATACTTAATTCAGTTTTTCTTAATCTGTACTCTTATTACTCTTTTCATCTCTAAAATATCAATAAAATCTATTAATCACCACTACCCACAACACTGGTTTATTGCTGGGTTTAGGTTATTAATCACTGCTACCCACAACACTGGTTTATTGCTGGGTTTAGATTATTCATGTGTTCTGACATTTATATGCATCTATGTATCTATCTATGTATCTTGACTTTGCCCAGCCCTAACAGTTCATAGTAGAAACTTGAAATTATGCAAACACACTCCCCTCAATGAGTAGGGAAAATGTGTTTTTTGTTTTTTAAATTCCCCACCTAAATAAGTTTTTAGAGGGGGGTTCAGTATGCAATGTAAGTGTATACTAAATTGGTCACTAGTTTGTGCCTGCTTGTTTTTTGAAAATTCAGACCTTTTTTTAGTGATTACAGCCCAACAAAAGCCGAGAGAAGTAGCTTATTCATTGATCACCCCTTTTTCCAATTTTTTAATTGATCACCCCCAACACTGTATATGTGTTGGTGATTCATAATTTCCCTCGGAATGGTAGTTTTTTGTTTGTGTGTATATGTGTGTGTGTGCGTGTTTTGTTTTGGGACTTGAAACAGAAAAAATGACTCTGAAATGACATAAAAGTTCCAACTCATGTTTGGTAGATTTTTCTCTTATATATTTGTTTGCATACATCTATGTAAGGTACATTCCTAGATTCTCAGGACACAGCATATCTGGGTTTACAGTTAAACATATTTTTGCTGTAAAGATATTATCTATAATTTTGAGAAGAGTAATTATCATTCAAAGAATATTTTTGCTGCCTGGTGATCTTTCAGACACAAAATTAATAATAGTTTGTTACAGTAAGAAGGTTAATCTGCTCGGATGGTGTAATGGTTAGCATGTCTGCTTCGCACACAGAAGGTCCTGGGTTCAATTCCTGGTATGAGCGAAGAGTGTGCACTCAGAAGCTAATTGAGTACACTCTAAGCTAGTGGTTCCCAACCAGGGGGGAATTCCCCCCAGGTGGGGAATTAGGGTAGTCCAAGGGAGGAATAAGGCTATTAGGTAAAAATAAAAGTCCATTCTAAAGATAGGGTTTTCTGCATTCTATCTATAAAGTCGAAGGCTCAAAATAAGCTCCAAGTTGTGAATGATTTAAGATGTGCTCTCACTAATAGACCCACAAAATCGAAGAACTAGTAGCAAAAAAACAAGAAGAGAGATCACATTGATGTGTATATCAGTAATGATAGCAGAATTATGTTTTTTGTAATAAATTGGAATTTCAAATGATGTTCTGATTATTTTCACTTACTTTGAGTAACAAATACACATCATCAGCTGTACAATTATAAAATTAAACTAATTCTTAGTATAAAGCTGTCTAATTATATGTAAAATAAAGTTATTATTTGAAATTGTTTGTTGCAACTTAATAAATGGAAGTAGATACTAGTAATCTTATTGACAAAAGTAAGGAATGACTCGAAAAGGTTGGAAACCACTGCTCTAAGCTGTATGATTAGAGTGGAGGTATCCCTTCGGTGGACTTGCATCCTGCCAAGGGGGTGGTCATAAAAAAACTTTTAGTAATAAAGTCCTGACTTGAGACTTGCAAGGATCACTAATCTGACGCATGCAACAGAAACCAGGACTTTGTCACCGGCCATCATACTCCATTGGGAGTGTCTCTTAAGAGAGAAACAGTTTACTTTACCTTTATACAGTAAGACGGCTACCATATTCAATAACATATTGATATTTTAATAGCATTTAGACTAACAGTTTTATGAAAGTATCATCTAGAGATCATCTTGAATAATCTATTTGCATTTTCATTGGAATATGAATACAAACATCAACCAATCAAAACTCAGCAAAAAAACAACTTTATATTTTCCTTAATTAAAATTAAAGATGATGCATTTTAATATTAATGATTATATTTGTAGTATTTTCATGCCACAAAATGGTATAATCATTTTGAAAGATTAAATTCATTCTTACTGTTAGTTGTTACATATTTGCAACCCTAAGCATTGCTACCATACTCTCTAGAGGACCTGCATGAATAATTATTATCTCCATTGTTAATATTAATACAAAATTCTAGAAATTAAAACAAGTTTGACCATATTAGAAACTGTCAACCAAAACTGTCAATATAGGTTTCTTCAGTTTTTAAGTTGGTCTGGCTGGCTATGTATTATCATGCATACAGGCCACACCAATGGAGCTAGAGGGCTGAAATTTTCAACAATTACTCAAGAAAAAAACTTTGCGTTTTTCTTTTTTAACCTATTTTTTTGGGGGGGGGGGGCAAAAAAAAGAAATAGGTTTTTAGTGGGAGGTTCAATTTACAATGTAGGTTCATGCTAAATTTGTCACTTAGTTTGTGTCCGGCTGCATAACTTATTCATTGTTCATCCCTTTTTTCATTTTTTTAATCAATCAACCCCAACATGTCATGTTGCCAAAAAAGATGTTGGTCATGTGACACTTTCTATTGAGTAATTCTTTTTATTCTTTTATTCCTGTTATAGTACTATTTTCCACCTTCTATTATTCTTCATACCTGATTTCTCACTACTCTACTTATAAATCTATTTTCTAGCAAATAGTAACCAAATTACAATTTCTTGGCCTGTCCCCTGCTGCTGTGATCCAACGTTTGTGTGATGAAGACGAAGAAGATCCTCTAGACGACTTGGAACCAGATGATGTGGCGAAAACACTCAGTACAAAAAAGACAGTGGCTGCACAATATCCGTGGAAGAAGAGTCGATGGGGAAGGAATTGCCCCGTTGCACTTTATGAGGGCAATATTGTACCTGGTAAACAAGAATATGCTGTCAGGTAGGGCAATCTTGTCATTTAAGTTTGTACTTTCATATACTCTAAAAAGAAAACTTTTAAAGTTGAATTTAAAGATATAATTCTTTTTTTATTTATAATAATATTGCAATGACATTCAATCTCATTCTCTACATCAGGAATATTTCCCTCGAGCCAGATTTCTTTTTGATTTCATTAATCACTGCTAGCCACAACACTGGTTTATTGCTGGGTTTAGGTTATTCATGTGTTCTGATATTTATATGTATCTATGTATCCAGATGAAAACTGATTGCTTGATTAAGACAGTGAAATTACATTTTAAAGATGAAGTAGGTATTTATTCACTGCCATCCCCCCTTGAGGGTGAAATCTAACACACGGTCAAGTTTAATGTGGGGAGCCCACACGCATACATGTGGGCAAGAACAATAATTTCCCAGTCTCTAACAATGTCAGGAGGCATCAGGGCGGCCCATGACCCTCCCCTTTCAGTGCAATGGGGAGGTGCTGCCACTTCAAATCATCCTCCTGAGACGGGGCTTAGTATACTTTTTTGAGGCCACAGGATGAATCTTTCAAAGATGAAGTATGTTGTCAAATTTCTCCAGTTTCTGTGAGTTCCTCATCTTGAAATTAAATTCATTTTTTATTGAATGCATTGATCCATCATTCATATAAACAAATACCAAACTAGCATTCCAAGGGAAATTATGAATCACTGCCACCCATATATCCTGTGTTGGGGGTGATCAATTAAAATGTTGGTAAAGGGGGTGATCAATGAATGTGTTACTTCTCTCACCTTTTGTTGGGCTGTGATCACTAAAAAAAGGTCTGAATTTTCAACAAAAAAGCGGGCACAAACTAGTGACCAATTTAGCATAAACTTACATTGCATATTGACCCCCCCCCTATTTTGGAGGGGAATTTTCAAAAGTATTTTCTCTACTCACTGAGGTGAGTGTGTGTACAAAATTTCAAGTTTCTACTATGAACTGTTAGGGCTGGTCAAAGTCTGGATACATAGATAGATACATAGATACATATAAATACATGAATAACATAAACCCAGCAATAAACCAGTGTTGTGGGTAGCAGTAATTAACTAAACCCAGCAATAAACCAATGTTGTGGATAGTGGTGATTAATAATCTAAACCCAGCAATAAACCAGTGTTGTGAGTAGCAGTGATTAATAATCTAAACCCAGCAATAAACCAGTGTTGTGAGTAGCAGTGATTAATAACCTAAACCCAGCAATAAACCAGTGTTGTGGGTATCAGTGATTAATTATTTACACTCATATATTAGACTAGATATAGATTTTGCATCAAATATATCAAATTGTAGTGAAAGTATTTTACATGCACACAAATATACAAATACCCCATCTAGATGTTTTTACCTTGCACTAACACAGATTCTCTTCAGACATGTAATAGTCACTATACTTCTATTTGACAGTGTGCATAACACTGGTCTTAAAAAAATTGAATTCTGACAACAAAATAGCATTTGAATTTCATGACAATAATGATAAAAATAGTCATTTACACACACACGCACATGCACACAAATATTAATTTTATTACAAATACTAAATAAAAATTAAGTACATTTCCTTCTACGATTTAAATCTCAATTCCATGCAACACTTATCACGTTTTGCTTTCTTAACTGAATAAAATGTATATCTCATACAATATATCTGATTTGTCTTACATGAAACGCAAAAACAAAATGTTACAAATTTGATTTTGCCATTTAAAAAAAATATATTTTTCAGCTGTCTGGGTCTCAAATACTTTAGCCTATCTGATTTTTAGCAAAACTGGCACCACTCATTTCAAATATCATTATCTCGTGACCAACGTCTTTTGGCAGCATGCCATATTGGGTGTGTTCAGTTACAATTTGGAAAAAGGGGTGATCAATGAATAAGTTACTTCTCTCTAGTGATCATAAAAAAGTCTGAATTTTCAAAAAAACAAGCATGACACAAACTGAGGGATCAATTTAGGATAAACTTACATTGCAAATAGAACCCCCCGACTAAAAACCTATTTAGATGGTGAATTTTAAAAAACAAAAAAAAGCATTTTCTCTACTCATTGAGGGGAGTGGGTCTACAACATTTCAAGTTTCTACTATGAACGGTTAGGGCTGGGCGAAGTCCAGCTACATAGATAAATAAAATTGCCCCCCCCCCCCTCTAAAACCCTATTTTGGAGAGGAATTTTCAAAAAACAAAAAAAAAGTTTTCCCTGCTCATTGAGGGGAGTGTGTGTGCAAAATTTCTACTATGAACAGACTGTGCAAAGTGAGGTTACATAGATAGATAAATACATATAAATGTGTGAATGCATGAATAACCTAAACCTTTGGTAGCAGTGATTAATATAGGTATATTCCAAAAACATTACAATGCCAAAAGTATTGGGGTATGTGATACATATTTATTTCTATCTAAAAGAATTCAAATTTTAGCTGAAAATTAAATGAAACACTTTACTGTATATCTGAAAATCCATAGCCTTTACAAATTCAACTTTGCGGACAACCTTTCCTTTTCTGTGTACAGAGTTAAACAGTATATTTAAAAGTGCTTTCAAAATTATTTACAATGTAATAATTTTATTGTCATTCAATATTGTTTTCACCTTTCAGTTTTTTAGATAAGATGTACTACCTTTCAAACTTGGAATTCATGGACAAATTTTTGCGGAATCCTCGGCCTTATCTTTTGAGACCATACCCCAAACCACCTTGCAAGGTTACGATTTTGGGGTTGCCCAAATCTGGCAAGACAAGCTTAAGTTACTTACTAGCTGATAAATACCAAGCAAAGGTAAGTTTCTTAATGTGCTCAATATATGTAGCAGTTTCCCCTTCTTTTTGCAAAATCCCACTTCGAGCTGGCAGTCTGAAGCCCTCCCCTGTAACCAATCTGAAGAATGTCTTAAGGCATGAAGCACAAGTGTAACTGGTCATCTTGAAATCTTTTTTCCTCAACAGATATATATATATATATACATATATACTGAAGAGTCGTAAGATGACGAAACAACGCTGTATGTGGATTTGACACTATATATAATTATATTATATATATATAAAGTTGTTACATATGAAATGTCATTTTTTAATAGTAAGATGAATGATATAAACAATAAAAAAGGTAAATATTTAATCAAAATACAGCTATACCTTGATTACGGCAGTTAATTTGTTCAAAACATTTCCGTACTGTTCAAAACCGCTCTGCTCAAGTCTGATTATAAGTTAATGTGTTTTTTAACCAGGTTATATTGTTACATTAATTTGTACAGCAATACCATAACCATACTACATCAAAATTCGCACTAATCAAAACCGCACTATTCAAAGTATTCTGACGCATGTGAAACAATAACCCTTTTCCAACGATCATCTAATGATATGCCTTCTTTATAAAATTCTTCAGCTTTAGTGGTCACCAATTGAGTAAAAGCCTGGGGAAAACAGAAGTTTTTAACTTAAAGGGAGGCAACCCTTATTAACGTAGGATTCGGGTGTTGCAAGGATAAAGAAACACACGAATCCTACTTTATAAGGGTTGAATCCTTTGAAGTTAAAAACTTCTGTTTACTCCATCACATTCGGATATTACACCTGAGGAAGGCCGAAGAATGGATCAGCCGAAACGTTGTGTTAACACAAACAATAAGAAGGAGTTCAATCGTCCGAAGAACTATTTGAATAAAACAATATTATAAGAAGCCAATAAGTAACATATATACTTTATAGTAAGAAGAATTATATAATATTAATATAATATAGTTCATGACATGTTAATAAATTTTGCCACTTCTTTTTTGATTGTATACCTTAATTACAATTAACAATTATAATTATTAAGCATCTTAAACTGCAGTTTCAATCACCTGAAAGCACTTTAAAATGCATCTATTATGACATTTAAAAACTAATGTGTTTCTATCAATCTATTTTCATCATATTTTGAGTTTAGTTGCCTCCTTTTATGTACTTTGAATCTTATCATGGAATTCACGAAAAATAAATCATAATAATAATACCTCGCTTAACGCTGCCCCGTTTACCACTGATTCACTATAGCGTTCTTTTTCAAATATTTTTTGTAATAAATTTAGTAATATTAAATTTCCAAATAAATAATGATAAAAGACAGCATCATGAACAGTCTCCATATAACTGTGTATAACACACTTTGGTTAATGTGCCATGTGTATGACAATATACAGATACACAATAATTTATACATCAACACCTGTGATATTTCACCAGCACTGGAAACTAGCTACCAGATGAGATACACAGCATTAATCCCTTTCCATCTTGTTGAGGCCCAACAATGACATCATATATTTTAAAATGATTGCTGGCACAATATTTTCAGTGACCTACTACTACATACATAATAGTCTAGTAAAAATAGGTTTTGACCCGGAAAAAACACGGCCAAGCTGAATTTTGGTTGGTGGCCTACATATGCCAAATCTGATCATGGGACAAAAAGTTATGAGCATGTGGAAAATAGCTCTATTTACCAAATATATCACTCAGATTTGGAACTGTTTTTGCACAGTTACAAGAGAACTCTAACACCCCAGTCTCCTGTACTTCCCACCACCCCAACCTCTGACAACTCATCCTAACATACTATCATCACAATTTTTGGAGTCTGGGATCGCTCAAAAATGTTCCCATATAAATGGTTGGTATGCAATTTTGGCTTCTGAAAGGTTTTTATAGGAACTCTCTACTTTCAGATAGCAGGGGAAACCTCTACTTACCAATCTGTTGGAATATTGACTGATTCAGTTATTTGTTATGCACTTGTGTAGAAATATAAATCAACGGGACATTATAGAGAATTAAAAACATTATAGTTAGAGGAAATGGTATAAAAGAACATATCAATGAGATTTTGTGGAAGGGGGGATAATAGACTACAGAAGAACTGATTAAATTTTGGGGAGGATCCAGGATCAAGGATCAATTAAGTTCTTCCATAGCCTATTATCCAGCCTTCCACAAAATTTCACTGAAATCCATTGAGAACTTTTGGCGATATCATGTGGACAGTCAGAGAACTTTTGGGGAAATTTAACCTAGGCACCTGCGTTGTCAACCAATTTCTGTAAGTGTTTAGGTATGAACTCAACAGACCTTTGCAAGGAGTCCAGAGTTTTGTTGGCCATGACATGTTGAATGCACCCTTCCAGTTGATCCAGAGTTTGAGGTTTGGTCTGGTACACATCCTTCTTTGCCCACCCCCACATGAAGAAATCTTGAAAATAGAGCAATATTTGCAAAAGTTACATATGATTTCTAATAGGGAGTTAATTCTCACCCGCCCTGAAATTTGATAAATCTAGCTATTTTTCGTATACTCATAACTTTTTTTCTCCCAAAGTCAGATTTGAGTGGATTTTGGATATGTTATTGTAAGCTACCAACCCTATCAATACTGCAAAATTCAGCCTGGGCTTATTTTTTTCCAGGTTCGCCCCCAAAATGGCTTATTTTTACTGGACTAATAAAGCTTATTTCTCTATTTATGTTATAATGACCCTGTATAACGCTGTTTCTTTTAGCGCTGAATCTTTTAGGAATGTATCTAGAGGGCTAACCAAGGTATTACTGTACACTGAAGTTAAATGGCAACCAATTAAAAATGATTTATATTTTCCAAAACATTAATAAGATATTGAAGTTTTTACTGAAATTTCATAAGAAGGGAAATAAGTAAACAATAAATATAAGTAATGTCATAATTTGATGATTCTCAAATGTTTAAACTAATTATAGTCTTCCCAAAATGTATTAATTGATAAAGCAACAGTTGATTGGAAAGGTAGACTTGGTCTTAAACAATACATGAGTAAAAAACCTGCAAAACATTGGTAATAACTGTATACAGAGATTTCAAGTTTATATAAGCAAAGAAGACACTGCAGAATTGAGACAGCAAACAGTTTAAATTTCATATGTATTATTAACCTAGACTGTTTTTGTTGAAGCCTTATTTTCAGGACTTTTGAAGGACATGTTATATTCTTGATAGCCCCCTTAGATATATATATATTTTTTAATCTAAAATATAAATATTTTATAAAAGTTTTGGTCAAGTGGTGTTACTTAAAAATGAAATTGTTGCACAGAAAGAATGGAAGCAAACATGATATGGATGCATCAGTTTGTATGGAAGCATATTAAAAAAAACTGATTTTAAATGCTTTGACAAAGACTTCACAGAAAGAATGTCTCAGTTTGCACATTGTATCACTTCTCTTACATTGTTGTAAACATGTCAAATGGCAAGTGGCTTGTTTTTATATCTATCAACCGTACAATTCGGCTGCGGACAATTTCAACCTGGACAGTTCAGCCGCAGACAATTCGGTTGAAAATACATTTCGGCCACATTTTGTTTTTAAATGTGAATATGACTAACTAGATGGGATTTAAAATAAAAGAGAATCAACATATATAAATCTAATGCAATTTACAATAATAAGTTAATTCATGTTGTTTAATGTTTAGTGTTTTTTAAATCTTTTTTAACTTTTTATAGCTAATTTTTGTTTATTTTCTCAAGTAATGTTATTTAAGATTTTTTGATTTAATTAAAATGTTTTACATTTAGGTTCTTAGTTGAATATTTGATTAAAAAAACACGCGTTTTGTCATTATGAACAATAGAAACCCAGATATATTTGTATTTGAAATGTTTACAATGAGCAAAAAGTTGAAATGTAAAAAACTGCATCAGAAATTTTGGCAATCTTTTGTTCTAGGTAAGTGCGAATTCTAACAACCATTGATGAAATCTTTTTCTCAAGGGAATAGCGATAAAGTTCTATTTTGCTATTTATTTGTGGGCCCCCTCAATGTCCTGGGCCATATGGTGTGGCATAGTTTGCCTATAGGCTAATCCAGCCCTGACTTTACTTGATATCCAGGTGATTCAGATTAAAGGTAAAATGGATGAAGAGATGCAGAAATTAGAAGAAGAGACATTGAAAAATTGGAAGAAAGAATGTACTGAAAAAGCCATTGAGACTGTGGCAAAGAATGTGGAAAAACGTGTATCACAAGAGTTTATACAAAGGATGGGTAAGTGTATCCGTTTTATGTTGACATTCTCTTATATATCATTACATTTCTTTCACTAAGTCATTAACACAACACAACAAAGTTTCTACTCTTTTACCTTCTCCTTCTCCCTCTTTTTAAAAAAAAAAATTGAACCCCCCACTAAAACCCTATTTTGGAGGGGAATTTTCAAAAAAACAAAAAAATACATTTTCCCTACTCATTGAGGGGAGTGTGTGTGCAAAGGTTTCTACTATGAACGGTTAGGGCTGGGAGAAGTCCAGATAGATAGATACATACATACATATAAATGTGTGAACACATGAATAACCTAAACCTTTGGTAGCAGTTATTAATAACCTAAACCTTTGGTATCAGTCATTAATAATGGAATGCCTCTTTCTAAGACAACACTAGTGTTCATGTATAGATGTGTAATTCCTGACCTCGTTAAATAAGGTAGACAGAGTTTTCAAGATTTGTTCAGCCTATTGAACTCATTCTTTCTTTTCCGGGGTTATGTTCTGTTAGTATGAGGGCAACTCGATCTGGGCGTAAGTTGATCATTATGGGGTGAAGTGAAATATCCACATTCCACAACATAAGATACCATGACACATACATATTCACCTGAACCTCTATATTGTAGATACGTCTTCCTTGCCTTTCCGAAGAGAAAGGGACAAATGTCATCCATTACATTTCTTTCACTAAGTTATTAGCACAACCCAACAAAGTTTCTACTATTTTACCTTCACCTTGTCACCCTCCCTGTTAATCACTACTACCAAAGGTTTAGGGTATTCCTGTCTTCTCACATTCATGTATCTATCTATCTATTTATCTATCTATGTATTCAGACTTAGCCCAGCCCTAACCGTTCATAGTAGAAACTTGAAATTTTGCACACACACTCCCCTCAATTAGGGAAAATGTTTTTTTTTGTTTTCTGAAAATTATCCCCCAAAGTAGGGTTTTAGAGGTGGGTTCAATTTTATCTATTTATGTAGCCAGACTTCGTCCAGCCCTAACTGTTCATAGTAGAAATTTCAAATTTTGTACACACACTCCCTTCAATTAGGGAAAATGCTTTTTGTTTTTTTGAAAATTCCCCTCCAAAATAGTTTTAGTGGGGGGTTCAATTTTCAATGTAAGCTTATGCTAAATTGGTCACTAGTTTGTGCCCACTTGTTTTTTGTAAATTCAGACATTTTTTAGTGATCACAGCCCAACATTTTAATTGATCACCCCCAACACAGCATATATGGGTGACAGTGATTCATAATTTTCCTTGGAATGCTAGTCTTTTTTTAGTAAGCTAACAATAATATGACAGAAATTTTCTTCATTCGCAGTTGAGCCATAGAACAGCAATGACTAAAATTCTCATCATCCACAGTTAAAGGATTTTAAGCTCTTATAGGGATGTTTCTGCGATCAGACGTAAGTCTTCCTTGCCTTTCGTCGGGTGTAAGTCTACATACGACTGTACTACAACATTTCAGCTGATTTGTTCTACAGTCTTTTTCAGGTGAAGAATCCATAAGGAAAGAGATTGGGGTGGGGGTTTCTTGGCCCAGTTGCCCTTTCTTTTTTTACAAATTATACTCATGAAGAAGGCTGTAGCATGAATTGTTCAAAACATTGTGGTAATAAGAAAAGCAACAAAATAAAAGAAACTAGCATTCCCAGGGAAATTATGAATCACCACTACCCATGTGTCGGGGCTGATCAATTAAAAAGTTGGAAAAAGGGGTGAGCAATGAATAAGTTACTTCTTTGGTCTCTTGTTGGGCTGTGATCACTAAAAAAGTTCTGAATTTTCAAAATACATGGGGGCACAAACTAGTAACCAATTTAGCATTTTGCTGTAAGAAAAACATGTTTTATTGTCGGGTTACGATCAGATTACTAAAAAAGATTGTATCAAACTGACTTAAGCACTGAGAGAAAGAGAATAACATCCCTGCTTCCCTATAACAGACGGAAAGTAAGGTTCCAGTTTAGCATCATAGTTACATTCTAAAACCTTTTTTTTTCTCAAAACTGACAAATTTCCGGTAGGTTTAAAGGTGTAATAGATTGTGAGCACATAAAATCAAACAAACAAATTTTAAACTTTCTCCATCGGACCTTGAACTTTGTCCACTGATTACATTTTCCTCGGCTATTCGAGCTACTACGATTTTAAAAATAAATGAATCTTTAAATAGAATCTTATGGGTGGAAAAAAAATAAAAAAACATTTGACCCTCTCACATGTGTGTAGGTTTAAATGAATGGTACAAAAACCTTCCTTGGATGATTTGTTGATATAGTTCCACAGGTCTAACTATTATAGTTTTGGAGAAAATCCCAGATGAAAAAAAGAAAAAAAGATTTTTAGATGTTTTTATAGGTGAGTACGGACGCAGACCCCATACAAATTGCTGGATTTTTTTTTAGATGTGTCCAAACGCATCTCAATAAGACACTTTTCACTCGGTCAGTCAGTTGGTTACAATTACGTTAAACAACAGAATGAGGAAGGAAGGGGTGATTTATTTACTATCTGCATGTGATGTCATTAAAAGAACATTTATTTAATCAATTCTCTGAATTAAAAAAATCGATGATGTATTAAGTGTTTGTTTTTTACAGTGTTGCCAAGTATCATTTGTTATTAATAGTTAAAACTGTCTTAAAAATGGCTAAAATTTGCTAAACTTTTCAATTTCCAGCTAACTTTATAGCTACAAATGTTACATATACTCATTTGATACCTACTTATCAAATAAAATAACCATGCACTACACTAAGACTGCAGAACAAATTATTAATGTAAATTATATATTTACTTTTATTTAAACTTACTAATTGTTTTTTAAAATAGCTAAATTTTTGGCTATTGTAGATTTTTATCAGCTAAATTGGCAAAAATCTGCTGGATCTAGCTGAAGAATGGCTAAGCCTACCTTCTGATCACACCATATACACAGCATCAATTTCTTGATCATTTTATCCCATAATTATCATCAGATTTTATATATGTAGTGGGGGATCACTGATTGTGCAAGTGGGTCATTCCATGTCAAATCAACAAATCTTTAAGGCAAAAATACCATGACCATCATGGTAATCATTATAATATTGTAATATATGAGATATTCCATTTGAAAATTCATTTTAACATACATAAATTGACCTTTTTTGTGAATTTAATGAAACACCTTAGTTCATTAAAATCCTTGTAGCACAAGTTCCCATTTGTTCATCATGAAATGTTGTACATATCATGCCAAAGGCCGGACCAATTATTTGCCAAATTTAGAAAACAATTGGTCAACATGTTGATTGACATATGGAAAGGTCAAAGGTCAAGTTTGAGATCCACTTTTTTATTTGACCTCTAAGGTAGAATTGCATATAATACAAGTGTACTTTAAAATGGTATATAAATGCGCTTTCTAGGTGTAAAAACAACTGAGATATTGATTTTCAAACTTTGTCATTACTTCCAAAACATCACATTTTTTGCAGAGGTTCATTAAACCCTTTTTTAACAAATTTAACAAAATCCGTGATGGTCATGGTTTGATCCCTTGTTGATTTGACATGGAATTACCCAAGTACTAGACTTAGTACTTGGAAAAGTGCCTATGTCATGATCTGAAGTCAATTCTTTCTTATTATCAGCGTTTGACATTGGATATCATCCATATAGTTATTGGGATAGAATAACAGGCCGTATAACCATTCGCTCACATTTCACCACTGCATTAAAATTCTAACTGCATATTGTTAACCTGAGCCCAGTCATCGGATAATGTTATTTATCCATAACCTTATGTTGTGCTTAGAGTTTTGTTGCTGTTAGGTAGATGTGTTATCAGCATTAATACCCTTCATTCAACAAAAATGTATTCTTTTCTAAGCAAATGGCTGCTCTCCAACAATACAGCTCCTGTAACAATATACCTGCTTTACTAACAAAATGATTGCCTCTCTACAAAGATGGCTGCACTTTTGAAGGCTAAAAATATACTGCTGTTATAGGCTGTATGTTGGCCTACTGTCCAATCAAAACAGGATTAGAAAATGACATATTATCTAGTATGTTCCATGACTTCTGATTAAACAAACTGCTTTTTATTGTCATAACCAATTTTTGGGAGAATTGATATTCCTAAATACTTTATTTACTTGCAGGCAGTATACAGTGAAAATTAACCAATCAAAGAGATTAATTACAAATTTATATATTTTGTAAAACATATATACATGTGTATAAGTTATGAGCAAATAAAATATCATCTTCGTGTCTGCATTTTAATGTACACTCTGTAAATGTTTCATTTGAACATCACACTATAAGTTATAATAATACTTTTAAAGACTTTTCCTTTGTAGTATCAGAATAATTGGTATCTTTTACAGTCTTCTTTGAACAAATATATTACACTTGCTCATATAGCTCAATAATATAAGATTAAACTAAGGGCCACAGCATCAAGATTACTGAGTTTATTACCTCTAATCCATTGAGATGAAGAAAAACTCAACAAGGTGGGGAAATAAAGTTAGGTATTTTAATAAAATGGTAAGAAGGGAGAAAAGGAAGGTAGTTTAATAAGAGAGTAGGAAGGGAGAGGGAAGAAAAACTTAGGTAGTTTAATAAGAAGATAGGGAGAGGGGCTGAAGGCTGCTACTGATACTATAAATGTGACAGACACAGCACTTATTATATTAGGGTGTTCGGAAAGTAATTATGTATTTTCAAAAAGGAGATAAAAACAAATGCCAGTGAAGTTTAATTAAATACTATTTATCAATGTAATCCCCATCATTATCAATGACAGTTGCCCAAGGCAAATTTTTGATTCCTCTTCGAAAGAATTCTGCGTTTTTTTCTGAAATTAAGCAATGGCGAATATGTTGCTGTTTAAAGTCTCTATCCTCCTTGGGGTTAAACTTTACTATACACTATAAATGACAGACTGCCAGATAGAAGAGATGATAAACTAAACCCAGACGTTGTTTCGTACCATTTAACCCTGGTCTTGCTGTAGTTCAGGAGTGGGAAAACTACGGCCTGCAGGGCTTATTTGTGCGGCCCGCAAACGTTCTTGCACAGTGATGTCAATTTGTATGATCCCAGACAAACTGAATGAACTGAACATCAAGTTACAAGGCAAGGGTGTTTTTGCACATGAATTGTTTGTGGAAATTATATCATTTCAAGTGAAACTAGCACTCTTTTCCAAACAACTGAGTGTGCACAACTTTGTGGATTTTCCCTTGTTACAGACAAAGACTGTCCCACAAGTCTGATCAGAAAAATACAATCAGCAGATATCTGCTTTAAAAGACGAGTTTTCAAGGCATTTTGCTGATTTTAAATCTATGGAAGATCCGTTTAATTTGCTGAGGTACCCCCATTGAATTAGCATCAAATGATGTCCAGTTGGAGTTAATTAATCTCCAAGCAGACAATACTCTGAAGGAGAGTTTTAAGAATATGAAACTGACTATGCATCACTCAGTACAAAGAAGTTTGGCAATTTGAAACAGTTTGCCAGAAAAATGGGTGTGTTCTTTGCTATATTTGTGAACAGACTTCCTCATGTATGAACATTAACAAATCAAAGAACAGGTCTCTTCTAACAGACTCAAATTTGCACTCTGTCTTGCATATAACTACAAGCATGCTGAATCCTGACTACAACAAACTTGTGCAGGATTTTGTGCAATTGCATAAATCTCATTAAGAGTTTGAGTAACTGTTCAGTAACATTTATGAAGCAACATAATATTAAATTCAGTTTTATCTGTTATTTTCTTTGTGTACCAAATAATACAGTTGTATGAATAATTGTATTTGTGTGTGAAAATAAATTTTATTTTTAGTAAATTTAGTTTTTTGTCGAATGTGGCTCACTAGTGACCTTAGAGGTATGGCCCTCAGGGAGAATGGTTTGCCCACCCTTGCCTTAGTTGGTTGGCTTATAATTTATAGCAGTGACATTCGCAATTACTTTCCAAACACAAAATATGTAATTACTTTCTGAACACCCTAATATACAGTATCACCCCTACCACTTTTTAATAGAAAGTTAATTTTCTTCTAAACCAAACATAGCAGGATTTTATTATTTCTAGTGGAAATCAAAACGGATATTATCAGGTATTATTTATGACCAAACTTTACAACATTGAAACTCTGTTGCCAAACATATGAATATGTTGCCGTCCAAAGATGAGTACAACACTATGAAAAAATATTTTTGGCAACAGAGTTTCAATGCTGGAGAGTTTGACCATAAATAATACCTGATAATATCTGTTTTGATTGTGTAATGTTCCACTAGAAATAATAAAATAGTGCTATGTTTGGTTTAAAAGAAAATTAAATTTTTATTAAAAAGTGGTAGGTGTGTACTTATTTATGGGCGATACTGTATATGATACAGCTCAATGATAGAACATGAAAGTTAATAGGTATTCATTGGATGAGACATATACTTTGGCACAAGGTCATATTTCTTGAACATCAAATTTCACTCTCAATGGCTTGTGATATCAGCACATTAATCCCCGCACTACTATGAGCGCTCCACTGAATGTATTATTTAGCACAATTCATATCGATGAAAAATCTTGTTTTAAACGAGGATAAAGTGCTACTAAGTGGTCAGTCTTGTATTTGTAAAATCAATGATACACAATTATTATAACGAAACATACACTGGTAGGTTGACCTCCATTGCTTTTAATATAATAGATTACTGTGTCCAGCTCAGTGCTTCCTAGTAGTATTAACTTGGTAATGACAAAGAGAATAATGAAAACAATAGGGTTGTATCTGTCTGCATCTTTCATTGGATACAATGTCACTATTGAATAAGTTGTACACATCTTTTCTGACTTTCTGCCAACCTGTTAGCAGGACTAGATCAGATTGTGGAGATTTGCACTCTAATCAAAAGATTCTGCAATGTTTATGGCAACAGTATCTTAGATTAATTATAATCATGCTAGCAGTGGTAGTCGTCTTTTTCTAAGTTAAGCCATCTGCTTTAACATCATATAGATAATAAGGACCATGTCTGTCAAAACTTGTAGCATCAGTAGCAGCCATCAGCCCTTCTCCCTTTCTACACTCTTATTAAACTAATTTTCTTTTTTTCTCCCTCTCCCTCCCTACCCCCTAATGAACTACCTAACTTTCTTTTTGCTCCTCTCTCTTCTTACCCACTTATTAAACTACCTAACTTTCTTTTCTCCCCTCTCTCTTCCCATCATCTTATTAAACTACCTAACTTTATTTTCTTCCCTCTCCCTTCCTATCCTCTTATTAAACCACTTAACTTTCTTTTCCCCTTCCTAACATGTCTGTTACACTTATAGTATCAGTAGCAGTCATCAGCTGGGCCTGTTGTTGTACGCTTATGATAACCATCAGAAAAGCGATGAGCCATGGACTAGTATCTTATGAAAGAGATCAGTAAAACCCTGTGGGGGAAATTTAATATATATATATATCTGAAAGTCATATTCATACCCTGTGAGTAATGTGTTAGTAGTGGATTCACTTTAAAATGTAATGTATATATTAATACTAGACAAAAAAATCAATGGACGATACACATTTTGAATTATGAACTCCATTTTTAAAAACATACTCTAATTGTTTTTATTTAATTTGTTATCAATAAGTTCCATGCTTATTTAAAACTCAACCTGAAAAGCCTTATAAAAACATACTTTATATTACAAATAAACTATTTATTCTATATTTTGTTATTCCAAACTGAAGCATTATAAAATAAATATAAATTTATATAAATAAAAACATTTGCAATATTCAAATGAGCCAGTAATCAACAAATAAATTCAACTCTAAAGTCATGACTTATATTTCTTTCTAAAAGAAGGAAAACATTTAACAATCATAATATAATTGCTGTTGATATATTTACTCATTCAGAAAAACAATATTTAGCACTATGCCATGATGAGAAATTTGGCTTAATTTTGTATAATCTTTTATATTTGAATACAGTTTAAAATGGAATTATAATTTTCCTAAGTTCACTAATCAAAATTTAACTTACCTTCTTCCTAAATACAGCCGTGTTTGATCATTCAAATATATGACAGAAAGATTGAGAAACCTTTTTTGCCCTAAAGAAATGTCCTTTTGCAAAGCATTCTGGGATTTGCAGCCAAGAACAAAAGTGATAACAATTCAGCTCATATGTTATTTTGCAGTCTCCTTAGTAACCAACTTCATCAATGCCAAACCTTTTTCTTGTCCAGCTCTCAAGTCTCTTATTGCAGCTGCCTTCATAAATATTCAATTAACACATTCACCTGCTTTGGGTTTGGGCCTCCAGTATTTAATAGTCAGATGAGATTGAGTGGATAGAGGCCATCTATTGTTCTAGCATCAAATATTCTTCACAGACCTACCCACTTCTGTTACTTGCCTAAGTCGTATAAATATTTATTTGCTTGGTTACTTGCAAATTGGCAGTTGAATTTGATCGAAAGAACAAATAGCATTTTCTTTTCCAATTTCCATGGTGTTTATTAATGATTGTTACTGTTATATCATTCTCATTGCAATAATTATTAGTAATTGATATAATATAATAAATAAAGGTATTAAAAAATATTCAATATTTACCAAAAAATGCTCTGAAAGTATTGGGTTTGTAATATTTTTCTATCTTTAAAAGGGGCATATATTCTCAGTCACATCTGAACATGTCATTTCCAGTCACCAAAAGTAATAGAAAGCATGCATCTAAAAGTTTGTGAATGAATATGAAGAGCAAGGTTTCAAAATGCGATATATGCCATTTTGAAAAAAAAATGTTTTTAATTAAATTAAAAATCAAATTCTGGATTTGAATCTTTTATCTTATCACAACCTTTTTATATATATGCAGTCTATAAAGTTGTAATAATATAAAAAATTCAAATTCTGAATTTAAATTTTAATTTGATTAAACATATTTTTTTTTTAAAATGGCACTTATCGTGTTTTGAAACTTGAAAACAACTTATTATATGAAGAGTGTGTCTTCATATAAGTTGTTTTCAAGTTTATTTTTATCTCCTCTATATCTTTGCTGAAATCTCCAGAAATTTTTTTAAAAATTCATTTATTGATTTGTTCATTATTTTACTTATTGTTTTGTTATGAATACAGGTCTCCCCTGCTTTTGGAAAGCTCATGTTATGCCACCTTTTTGCTTTTACGAAAAAAGGCGAAAATAGTGTTTAGTGTTTGTTTTGCAGTGAGCCGTTATAGAGGCAGTGTGTACCCTCTTCCTCTGTCTCCTATGCCCAGTCTTCTGTACCTCCCACCACCTCAACATTACGACATACCATCATCACTAATGTTTTAGTCTGGGAATGCTCAAAAAATGTTCCCATTTGGTAATCGCTTCTTTGCTTTACGCCATTTTAGCTTACGAAAGGTTTTTATAAGAACGCTCTACTTTCATATAGCGGATGGGAAGGGTGGCACAAAAAAATATATTCGGCGAAGGTTTACTCTTTATTTCCGATTGCACTATTATTAGGGAGATCAGGTCAAAAATTTGTAGGAGTTAATGCATTGTAAAGAGTTGTAGGAGTTAATGCATTTTCTGAAAGAGCACGGGCTGAGGATCACAAAACATTTTATTTTTTCTTAATAGCCCAAAGGAATCAAAAGTTATACAAAAACAAAGTTTTGAAATTGGGAAGTAATTTTAGAATTTTAATTCTGTTTGTATAGGGGTAAGAGGTGTAAAAATAGTACAAGAAATATCTGTCAATACGTCATATGTTTTTTGTTTAGAATAGTAATAAAAATAATTTACAAATTCTGGCAATAAACTATGAAAATGACAAATATTTTCAATTTCAGTGTTCTAGACGTTATAAAATATTAAAATTCTAAAACTTCAACATTTTTTAAAAAACCTTAAAATTTTAAAATTAACATTTTTATGCACATAGTTCCACCTTGTGTATTGATGTATGCCTTCTGATGTACATGTTACGGCTGTTTAGGCCACTTTCAACATCCTAACTGCCAAATTCTGGAATGTCTTTTTGTGTAGATGACTTTTATTACTTTATTATTGCAAATGAGAGTAGAGTAAATGAGTTGTAGTACTTTTCTAGGTATTCCAAAATGTTCATACAGTATACTTTATTCTGAACTCCACTCTCTCACTACTCTTTCTCTATCTTCCTGTTCCTTTCTTTCTTATGCTGTCCTCCTCCTTTTTTCTCGCTTTACCTCTTGTCATTTTCTGTTTATATTCTTACTTTGTTACTTTGTCTTCCCTACTTCTTGTTCTCTTTCTTTGCTTTCTCTTCTCCCGCTTCTCTTTGTCTCTCTCTTTCTTTGTTTTATCTCTCTTTCTCACTCTTGTTATCTTATCTCTTTCTCTATCTTACCGCTCTCTCTTTCCCTACCTTCTCTTTCTCAATCTATTTTCTCTCTCTTACAATTTTTTATACTCTTTTTCTTCTTTCTCATTATATGTACACATTATATTTACATCATATATTCATACTAGTTGGCCTTGTGGTGTCATATATATTATTTTACAATGGAGTCAATATTGCTCTTTTTTTTAGTATAAACAAAGTTTTGTGCAGGACCCAATTGTGAATGATGTGTGCATGTATCTCACTGGAACTGTGCCTAGAATTGTGTTACCTATTGGAGAGAGTCAAGCTCATCAATCTGATTAAAAATGTAACATTAAATCAAATGAAATTACTAACAAATACTAAGTATCTATTGTCTGTTCTATGGTACTGCCGGACAGGACCACGGTTGCCAACTTGTTTTAATTTCTTGGATCCAAAATTGAGGATCTTAAATCTTAAAAAATATAAAATCTACAGAAAATAATCTGAAATCTATCTATCTATCACTAAAACTCTGATTTGCAACATGTTAAGGGTTTTAGAGGAGGGGGGTTCTATTTACTATATAACTATAATGCTGAACTAGACCCCAGTTTGTGTCAAGCGAGTGAAAACGCTTTGATGTCATGTCATAAATATGTCATAATAGAATATTATTTCTAACCACACTTATTCTTTGAAAGATTTGTTTTTACATGACTTCATATTCTGACGTTATTTACAATGTAATTATACTGTTGTACTGGAACCTCTCCTTCGATCCATCGTACGGAACTATGGTTTCAAAGTATTGCGGTTGGTTCCCTTGATTTGATTTGATTTGATTGAGAACTCATTTTTCCAAAACACAAAATTAAGGTTTTGAATTAAGATACCCCTAAAATGCACTAACTTAAAAAATGAATAAAAAGTCTGGGTGATTTGCAACTGAAAAATAATATTGTGGGGACTGTGTACTAAAACTACTAAAATACTAAAAACAGTGCATTGCAGCCAGAGGGTCTGAATCAAGGTACCCTATAATGCACTTACAGAATGCAAAAAAGAAATCCGGTGATTTGCAACATTTTAATGGTTTTAGAGGGGGAGTTCTATTTATTATATAAATGAACTAGACCCCCAGTTTGTGTCCGCTGAGTGGTAACGTGATGAGTCCTCTGTGATGTCATGTTTATTCGTAGAAAGATTTATTTTTACATGAATTCTGACACTATTTTTTTTAAAGAAATTATTTTTACATGACCTCTGATTCTGAACACAATTTTTTTTGTTAAAAATTTTTTTTTCATGACTTCATATTCAGAAGACACTATTTTTCCGTTTTATTTTTCCGAAACAACATTTTTGGGGGAGGATTAGGGGGTTCTATTTCCAGTGTAACTATACTGCTGAACTGGATCCTCTCTTTCTGTCAGTCGTACGAAACTACAGCTCCAAAGTATTTTGGTTACTTATTTTTACTTCGTTGAAAAATCATTTGTCCCAAACAAAAAATTGTTTTTGGTAGGAAGGTTCTATTTGCGATTTAGCTATACTGCTGAACCAGATTGTCACTTTCTGTCTATTGTACAAAACTATGCCCTGAAGTATTTTGATTACTTCCTTCACTTCCTTCATTGAAGAAATAATTTTTTCAGAATACAAATGTTTTTTTTTAGGGGTCTATTTACGTTGTAACTATACTGCTGAACTGGACCCTCACATCCTGTCTATCGTACAAAACTACAACTTTTACGTCTTTGGGTTACTTCCCTCTACTTAATTAAGATATCATTTTCCTAAAACACAATATTTGGTGGTGGGATCTATTTATGATGTAACTATATTGCTGAACTTGACCCCCTCTTTCCATCCATCGTACAAAACTATGGATTTGAAGTATTTTGGTTACTTCTCTTTGATTCATTGAGAAAAATAATTTTTCCAAAACACAAAATTTGGGGTGGGGGTTCTATTTACGATGTTACTATAATGCTGAACTCGGCCTCACTTTCTGTTCTTCTTACAAAACTATGGCTTTGAAATATCTTGGTTACTTCCCTTTACTTCCTTAGAAATCATTTTTCCAAAATACAAAATTCAGGTTTTGAATTAAGATACCCTAAAATGCGCTAGCTTGAAGCGACAAATAATATTGTGGGGGACTGTATTCGTGCTCACAGCTATTAATGACTCAATAGGTCAGAGGATTGTCTAGTATATTCTAAAAATATACTACATATATTTAGAATCAAACCATGCAAATTCCTAAAAACCTAAATATAGGGGAAACCATATGTAAATTTTGCACACATATACAGCCTATTTGGGGCCTACTGGAACTCTTTTAGGCACTGGGTAAAGTCAAAATTTATTAGAATACACAACTTTCCTTTCTCCTCTCTCGCCCTTCCTACCTCTTTAGTAAACTACCTAACTTCCTGTTCTCCCATCTCCCTTCTCCCTTCTCACCCTCTCATTCAAATACTTAACTTTCTTTTCTCCCTGTCTGTTACTCCGCTCAGATAATGTAATGGTTAGCACATCTGCCTCACATGCAGAAGGTCCTGGGTTCGATTCCCGGTATGAGCGAAGAGTGCGGAAAAATCTTCATTAGGACAAATTGTGCACTCAGTAGCTAATTGAGTACACTCTAAGCTGTGTCATTGGGGTGGAGGTATCCCTTCACTGGACTTGCATCCTGCAAAGGGGGAGGTCATGAAAAAACTTGTAAGGATAAAGTCCTGGTCTTGACCAGACTTGAAACTTGAGCAAGGATCATTATATACTCTATTGGGAGTTGTCTCTTAAGAGACAGACACTTTACTTACTGTATCTGTCACACTTATAGTATCAGTAGCAGTCATCAGCCGAGCCTGTTATTCTTTTCTCCCCTCTACCTAACTTTCATTTCTCCCCTCTCCCTTCCTATCTTCTTATTAAACTACTTAACTTTCTTTTTCCCTTCCTAACAAGTCTGTCACACTTATAGTATCAGTAGCAGTCATCAGCCAAGCCTGTTATTGTACACTTATGATAACCGTCAGCGAAGTGACAGTTAATGGACTAGTATAGTATTATTAATCTAATTTCTGTAGCTTCATCGTTCTCAGTTTATTATGTATGAGGTTTTTCTGTTTCTTTAGGAGCTTTTAATTATTACTTCAATTATATTTCTTTTGATCGTTTGATATGGTGAAGGTGGGCTCCTCAACATCATCTCCACGAATGTTTGTTATGATATACTACCACAAAAAGGTTATTTTGGGGCCAAATGCCTGTGCGGAAATGGAAGTGACCCGGTCACCTTAGCATATGCGTAGGTGTCCCAAAACAGGATGTGGAAACCGGAAACGACACAAGCGTGGGCGTTCAAACCTGATAAAGGAAGCTAAGAGATGGAGAAAAAACTCAAGACCTGGACAGAAAACTCAGAGGTCTCAGCCAGAGAAGCAGATCGCCTAAGCCAGGCTGGAAGGCACGAGACCGGTGTCTCTGTTGGGAACGGTCTCTTGGCACCCTTATCTCTCTCCCACTTTTCATTCTCTGGACAATGGAATGTAAGCTATGAAATAAAAAATATGTCTCATATTTTTACAAACAAGTTTTTCGGGTCATCCTTTTTGATTGTCCAAGTTCACGATTTTCCTCCCGAGGAAGAAGGCACTATACAACATGTTGACCACGTACACTATATTCTAGTATGCTGTTATTGTTGGGATGTCTGGGATCTGCTCAAGAAATTTTCCCAGAGAAGTCTTGAAGCTCACCAGTTTTGTTATTAAGGTGGTCTTGACGGCAATACAGTTCCAAAGTTTTGTTCCAAGAACTGAGAATGACTCATCATATTTAGATTGGGCCTTTTTTGTCACACCCCGGAGTGGAGAAAGTTCTTTCACTGTGGAGAAATGAGATGTTTAAATCGTTCGGTACAAGTTTTTGCGGTATTTTGAACATCATAATAATTATGTAGCATTCTATATGCCTTCTAAGTTATCTTTTTTTCCATACATTTTCCTTAGTTGTTTTATTTTTTAAACTTTGCCTTTTAAGTTCTTTCAAACAAGAATAATCAGATAATCTTTGTGGAAATAAAGTTGTTCATCTGGGAAGAGCCATGCTACTCAAAGGAGATAACAGGCTCCTCCCACTATTGAGGAAATAGAGTGTTCCTATAAAAACCTCTTGTAAGCCAAAATGGCATAAAGCGAAGAAGCAATTTCCATTAATTTATATGGGAAAAATCTTTTAGCGTGCCCACACCCCAAAAATGATGATGGTGTGTTAGGCTGAGTCATCATGAGGTCAAGGTGATGGAAGGTAAAGGAGACTGGGGTGTAGGATTGAGGAAGAGGATACGCGCTGCCCCTATAATTCAATAGTTATTCACACCATCCTCAGAAAGTACATAAATACAAATAAATAAGATAAAATGGAACAAAAGATAAAAATATGGCAAGATAAAATTGAACCCCCCACCCCCTAAAACACTACTTTGAGGGTGAATTTTCAAAAGACAAATAAAAACATTTTCCCTACTTTTCATTGAGGGGAGTGTGTATACAAAATTTTAAGTTTCTACTATGAACGGTTAGGGCTGGGCGAAGTCCAGATAGATAGATACATCATCATCAGCAGCAGCAGCCGCTGCTGGACAAAGGCCTTTCCCATCTCCTTCCATGACAACATATCTTGTGCTAACCTCTATCAAGTCTTACCGGAAAACTTTTCTATCTCGTCCCTCCATCTTGTATCTGGTCTTTTCCTACTTCATTTACTGCCCCATGGGCACCAATCGGTTAGTCTTTTCCCCCCATCTATTGTCATCTCTTCTTGCTAGGTGGCCAGCCCATATCCATTTTTGCTGCTTAATTAGTTGTATAATATCTTTCACTCTAGTCCTCTCTCTGATCCATGTTGATCTTTTTCTATCTCTTAGAGTTATTCCTAGCATTGCTCTTTCCATGGCTCTCTGTGCTATTCTGAGCTGGTTTTCGCATCTGTAAGTCATGGCTGGTATTATGCAGCCGTTGTATACTTTACGCTTTAGGCATATTGGTAAGGTGCTCTTCAGAATGTCTCTGTTCATACCAAATGCTTTCCAACCTATTGTTATACGTTGTTTTATTTCATAGTCATGTTCCTTCTCTAGCTTTTAGAAGAGGTCGATGATAGATACATATAAATGTGTGAACACATGAATAACCTAAATCTTTGGTAGTGGTGATTAATAAAATTAGAAAATCTAATGTAAACATGTAAATGGTCAATGATAAGGTGGTTGTGAGCAGAACCAATTATTGACATCTTCAACTATCAACATCACAGTATTCTGCATTGTTTTCTTAAAATCAGTGATGTAGCAGGTATATTACTGATATTATAGATAAGTGTCAGCAGGGGGAAATAAAATCAACCCACATACCTATGCCATGGGTCGGAAAGAAGAGGGGGAGCCATAAAGGAGAGAGAAAAAAAGAAGAAATTGGGGGTTGCAGGCTGACAGAGTAGGTGTATCCATCAAGAGAAGGTGAAGAAATTGGACATACGAATGTATACAAAAATATAATCCATTTCAAAAGGGAAGAAATTAGCCGACAAAAACAGCAGGGGGGGCGGGGTGTTGGGTAGTGGAGTGAAGATCCATTGTTTCCAGGGAAGAAAGACTCGAAAGTTGTTTGTAAAAATATGTGAACATATTTTTATTTTTTAAGATACATTTTGTCGGCCGAAGAATGAAGAGTGGGAGAGAGATAAGGGAGCCGTGAGGCCGTTCCCAACAGGGGAAATTGGTCTTATGCCTTCCCAGCCCCAGGCGGTCTGCCTCTCTGTTCTGGTCTGAGTTTTCTCTGTCTCTTCTGGGCTTCCTCGTCTCAGCTCTGATATTTATGGGGGTTTCGAACGCCCACACTTGTGTGTTCAACATCCTGTTTTCGGGATGCATATTTCCTAAGGTGTTTGGCCCAAAAATGACCTTTCATGACAGTATATCATAACGGGGGGGGGGGTTCACAAACAATTAAAACAGCGTTAACAAATACGCTAGAACTGTCATTAAAATGGCGAAAAAGCAGCTTAGATTTTTTTATCGGCTAAATTGGAGAAATATCAGCCAGATGTATCCGAAAATGGCCAATTTGGCAACCCTGCCTTATGGCAGTCCATTTGTAAGTGAGTTGTTCGTAATACAGGGCGTTCGTAACCTATATATGATAAATTATTTAATGTGCTGCATTGTATGTGTTTATAAATGTTTATTTTCTGATACTTTAAAGCCATCCAAGTGGAAAAAAAGCCAGGTAAAGGCCAAAAAGCCAAACTGAAATTATGAAGCCAACATGGGTGAAAAAAAGCCAAATTCGTGAAATCTGGCAACATTGGAGATATGCAGATAAGTGAGTGTGTGTATATGTGTATAGATATATACATATATGTATACTTGGGCAGCAATCTTTCATATATGCATGTATGGTTAAATATGACAGACAAGGAACATTTTGTTAATTTCTTATTAATTTTGTCTTGTTTCCGTACAAGAGAATGTATGTTTGGATCCCTGGAGTGTAATAGTTGTCGAAAAGTGTTATCGTACTGAGCGCTTTTGGCTAAACAATTGAAACACTGAATAAAATCTTCTTTGGCCAGGGTCAGGGAGTTTTGAATGTATTTTGCAATTGAAACCCCTCAACTTAGAATTTAATTTTCCCACCACTGCTTAGCCAAAAGCCCTCGGTATGATAACACTTTTGGACAACTATTACACTCGATGGATCAAAATAAACGTTCTCTTGTACGGAAACAAGAAAGATTTAATGTTCCTTGTCCATCGTATTTAACCAGACATGCATATAGATAGATAATGGCTAACATCATTATTATTCATTTACAAATTTTTGATGCAACATAGTTTTTGCTCTTTCAATTTGCAAAATATTAAGTAATGAAATATTTGACTTTTATTTTAAATGCAGACCAGAAAAAACTTGAAAAAATTGCAGAAGAAAAAGAAATTGAAGAAAAGAAACTAGCAGAAGCAAAAAAAATAGCGAAAGAAAAAAGAAAGTCTGAATTAGAGGAAATTGCAGAAGAGAAATCCTTCGAAGGTGAAGATGAGGAAAAAAATCTTGAAACTAAGGAACAAGATCAAAATGCTGCTGAAGATACAGAAAACAAAGAGGTGCATAATTAGTTTTAAGTTGTCTGAATTTCTTAGATGAAGCATTTTCATTATTAATTTTTAACTAGTTTTTCATTCATCTTATTACTGTTGCTTTTTTTTATTGCATATTGATCATTTTACATTCTATAACTGATAAGTAAACAGTATGGAACAGAAATGAAGAAGATATTTTCTATAGTTTTGAGAAGGGTCATTAATATTCAAATGGTTCTTCGGACGATTGAACTCCTTCTTGTTATTTGTGTTGTAAACACGATGTTTCAGGCGATCCATTCTTCGGTCTTCTTCAGGTGTAAAATCTAAGTGTGAGGGGTTAAACAGAAGTTACCTGAAATAGGCTGAAGAATGGATTGGCCGAAACATCGTGTTTACAACATAAATAACAAGGAGTTCAATTGTCCAAAGAACCATTTGAATAGAACTGAAGAAGTTGTAAAAGTCACCACAAGGCTCACTTCTATCATACTACACTGTTCATTTTCCTCTCTCGTCCTGACTAAATAGTAATGTCCTCCAATACACATTTGGCACACCAGTGTGCAAGGGAAGTAACTCCACTCACATTAACAATCTCCTTCTTTCTCTTTTGTCAATTAAGCAAGACAGATCAATGGGTTGATGGCAATAGTGATTTGAATAATAAATTCAATTACTCTATTTTTCAATATTTTTTTCTATTTCTTTTATTGTGGTCGTAGTGTATAAATGACAAACGTGGGTTCGGAAAAAATACACAAGTCTTCGTCCAACACGAAAACAAAACTCAGCGAGAGTAAAATCTCCTGAATGTATGAGGAAAGTACTTACTTTTCCTTCTTCTACGCTCTTGCTATCAATTGTAAAGGTCTCCACGAGACTCACTTCTATCATACTACACTGTTCATCTTCCTCTCTCACTTCGCTCTCGTCCCGACTAAATAGTAATGTCTGCCAGTACACTTCCGGCATGCCAGTGTGCAAGGGCAGTAACTCACATTAACAGAAGTAGTCACCAACAAGATTTTAACTGGCATTCTTGTTGGAGGCTACTTCATTATTTCTGATCCATGCTGCTTATTTAATGGTCATAGAATGTAAAAGAACAATCTGGGCATTGCAATAAGAAAGCAACAAAAATAAGATTTTAAAATATCTAGTTAAAAATTGAGGTATACCATATATACTGGGATATAAGACGAATGGTTTACAAGGGTATTTGGAGGACGGCTGCTCACCGCAACTCATCCAAGCTCCATAACTGTACATATCGAGCTTTGGCAGATGGGTACCCTAGTCATAATACCAGCACAATGTACGCAGTGTAATAATTGCATAGTCTTTTTGTTAAATTAAATATCTGTCTTATATACCCACATCTACATTATATTTGTTTTCTTTGCTATGTAGAAAGTGGTGTGATTAGTCTGAAACTAAATGATTTTTTCTGTTGCAGTAATAATTTTCATATGAATTATTTAATACTAGCAGGAATACCCGGCATTGCCCGATGGGGAAAATAACTGAAAATATAACAAAACCCAAAAAATATGTTCTTTGATATATTTCTTCTGACACAACTTCAACCAATGAAAAAAAAGCAGACAATTATTTACACTATTTACACATATAAAAGTAGCCGTAATGGAAGAAATATTCTGATGCACAAAAAAGAACAAATGATGTCATCCCTTAGTTCGACAGGGCATCTGGATACATAAGTGCATCTCCCATTGAGTGTTTGTATGAAACAACCAATATAAAGTTGTCCATGGGAAAAGAATGGATAAGTCCTGTAAAGGCCAGTAATCATGAGAGATTGTCATTGTGCCATGTTAAAATTTGATAATTTTAGTCTGAATATGTTTCTTAGGGTTGCACAACTTTTATTAACCTGTGCTGGCCTCCAATGATCTTCGGGGTCAGCACCACCTATCCTATCATGTTTTTACTGCCCAGGTTACCCCACTTAATAAATTACCTCCATGAATGTAATTTTTTGGCTGCAAAATAGCCCCCAAAAGTTAATTTAATCCCAAACTGACCTCTCAGACGAATGGTGACCAACAACTCTGAAAATTGGCTAGAAATGACCTCTGGTGACTTCCGATGACCTCTGAGGTAAAACTCACATTGCCTATGTGGAAAGTTGACCTCTTCTCAGTCTACATGCTGAATATTAGGTCGATAGGACTTGTAGTTTTTGCGGAGAAGAGGCACGGACAAACAAATGAACAGCATGCTCAAATATCAATATAGATTAACTTTTACTGTGTTACACATTGCTCTTTAATAATTTAAGCAAGCCTTGAAATCCATTCTCCAATTAACAATGCAAAAATGTATTTATTCTTGAAAATATACTGTATACAAGATCTGTCCGGAAACCTTGATGTAACTTGGCAACTAATCAAAGGGGACCTTGCGGCGCATGCATGAGCAGACACTCTCCTGAGAGAGATTATTCGGCAGTGAGATGCCATTGAATGAGCTTGTGTGATCTTTGTATTTACAATGACCAAGCTTGCCTATTCTACACATCTCCTGCAGATACAGTCCAGATTTCAGACCATGCAAGGAGGAAATCTTATTCACTGAATTTAAAGATTGACTTATTCACTGATTATATTCAGTGATTATAAACTGGTTCATTTATATAGATTCAGATTCACAGCTAATTATTCATGCATTACATTCTTATATTATATCAAATTGCAACTGATTAATGCAATAATCTAATCTGTGCAGGTACCCGATCCTGTCCCAGAAGATGCTGCAAAGGATGCAGAGGATGAACCAAGAGAAGTGAAAGAAGAAGAACCGTTGGTGGACCCCAAACCCGTGCAATCTTCTCAACCTGAAATTATTGTTGAAGACACTACTCAAATGAATAGCCAAGGAGAAAAGGATGGTAAGCTTTGTTTTATACTTCACTTTCTTCAGATGCATGCATTCAATATTTGGATAGATAGATATGAACATACTGAAATAGATAGATAGATAGATATGAACATACTGAGATAGATAGATAGATATCCATGAGAATGTAGGAAAAATGCATTTTTATATCCAGATTCAACTGAAATGTGAAGAAAAGATAGTTTTTCTTGTGCTTCATTTCTGGCATCATTTTCTTCCCAAGAAGGTTTTGACTAAATCAAGAGTAATTTGGTCAATCTAAAAGGAAATACTGCTGGCACTAAAAGACCACAAATTGTGTTACTGAGTCAAAAAAGTTTCATTCATTTTTATTTTCAGAGTAATTGTTCTTTTTCTCTTGTTCTGTGCATCTTTTTGACCAAGTCATATCTGTGTGTTTATTGCTACTTATTCATTTTGAGGCTTTATTTTCTCTATTTATTAGAATCTGAATTGAAAGCAGAGACTGATGTAGCCTTAGCAAACATTGATGCCAACCACCCTGAAGTTTGTGAATTGGTTGATAAATTAATGAAACAGAAAGGAATACCAAAAGTTAGTCTGGGGTCTGACCGGCAATTCAATATTCTGTATGAATGTGCCCTTGAAGTAGAGAAAAGCCACCAACAAAAGAAGCACAGTCATATCAAGTAAGCAACAGCTGCAACTAGCATTCCAAGAGAAATTATGAATCAATTCCACTCATATATGCTGTGTTGGGGGTGATCAATTAAAAAG
>VCCN01001112.1:1552351-1566242 GCA_006491835.1 Architeuthis dux
TATGTGACACCGGTGTCACAGTAGGTTCTTATGGGTTAAGAAGAATATGACCCAGTCATAAAACAAGATAGGTTTTACAGCTGTAAGAGAACCATTATGCTGGCTTTGGAATAAATTATGATCAATTTATTTATTTTTCACTTAATCTTTTTTTCAGAATATGAACGTCCAAAGAAAGCTGAGACTGGTGATTCAGCAAACAAAGTAAGAAATAAAGTTTTTTAAATTTTTTATTTCTTTCTGTACAAACTATTCTTAAGTTCAAATAGTTCTTCGGATGATTGAACTCCTTCTTGTTGTTTGTGTTGTTAACACAACGTTTCAGCCAATCCATTCTACTGCCTTCCTCAGGTGTAATATCCGAAAGTGATGGGATAAAAAACTTCTGTTTACCTTCATCACATTCAGATTGGCCGAAACGTTGTTAATAACACAAACAATAAGGAGTTCAATCGTCCGAAGAACTATTTGTTAATGACCCTTCTCAAAACTATAGAAAATATATTTTGAAGTTGGTTCACTAAATCTTCTGAGTTGGTTTTACTTAGCTACAACTAAGTTGTCAAGATGTATTCATATATCATATTTTTGAGGGATGCATTCAGAATATTTGAAAATGGACCAAAGAATAGTTGTTACCTCTGCCAACAAAGTTGGAGAGGTATATGTATTCGGTTGCATCTGTCCGTCTGTCTCCAAAAGTTCTCAATGAATTTCAATGGAATTGTGGGCAATGGTGTAAGGAAGAGTTGGTTAAATTTGGGGGAAGATTGAGAGATATTTTTCCATTTTCTTTTTTCTTACATTTACGTTTACGCTCATGATTGTCCCCACAATATCTCCAAAAGTTCTCAATGAATTTCAATGAAATCTTGTGGAAGCGTAAACAGTAAGCTACGGAGGGGATTATTCAATTTTGGTGCGGATCCATGCACAATTACCTCCTCCTACATCATAGTTATATGTCCACACCACATAATAGCAACAAAAATTCATATCTGTCCATACAATATCTCCAAAAGTTCTCAATGAATTTCAATATTATATGGAAGGGTTGGCAATGGGCCATGGAAGAAGTAATTTTGGGGCGGATCCATTCACAATTAATTTCCCTGACAATGGTGTTGGTAGAGGTATGCGCTCTCTGAGTGCTTTCTAGTTTTGAGATATGTTTCTATTTAGGATAAAATGTAACTCAGATTTTCCCATCAATTAAAAACTTTTTTTTGTAACTATTTTAAGCACCACTTTTGACAAACAACAGTAAAATGAAAGACTGCTTCATGATAATGTATCAAAACTGAAGAATTCACATTGAAATCAATTAATACAAGAATGGAATAAGCAACTGGAAGGCTCACCATATTACTGGCCTGGAGAGCATGCGTCTGGAGGCAACCGAATTAGAATAAGCCATAAGCAATGTTGTCTTTTTTAAAAGGAAAATTTAACCCAGAAATCTTTAGTTTATTGAAAGTTTTATAGTTTTTCATGTTACACTTATGTTCGATTGTCTTAAGGATGTACAAGTCAAAAGTAAGTAAATTTGGCCAGTAATGTGGTGAGCCTTGGTAAAAACACAATTCAAAATTCATTTACTTTTGGGAAATTTACAAGAACTTAGAGATGTCTATATTGACTTTAACAAGAGATTATAAAGAAATATTGCAATTATTTTTAATAATAAGGAACAATGAACTGTATTTCACTATTAACGATATGTAAGGGTTTTGAAATACTTAAATTGGTTCATTTCAGGAATACCAGTGGAAGTTTTAAATAACCTTAAAATTTGAGTATTAAATTAATATAAGAAAAATATTTTTGTTAAATCTTTTTTTGCAATTCTATTTTTACTCTACCAAATAACTAATGGCTATATACTTGCATGACCATTTCTCAAGATAAAATGTTTGTTTTGAAAAACTTTGAAAGAATAATGTAGCTGTTATATAATGATGCTTATTTTATAAAATATTGTTCAGTTTGTATAGATAAACTGACTAAAATATGTAAAATAATAATCACTGTTTTATTTCGTAAAATTTCCAATATATACAAGAAAATTATTCATTGTTTTTAAAAGGTTCCAACTATACTTATAGAACTTTCATTTCTGATTTCTAAGTGTTTATAAAAATGCTGCATTTAATTTTTTCTTTTGAATATCTGATCTTCTCATATTCATTATCTTGAAAAAGTTGAAACCTTTTGTATTTACTCTTTAAACTCTATGCTAAACTTAGAAGTATGTTTGTTAATGATCCACTAATTTGTAAACATTTACCCGATTCTCTCAAATAGCCCCCAAAGCAGCCAAAACCTGATAACATATATAAGGAAAGACTTAAGAGAACTGGTGCTAATTTGAACAGCATTGAGAGCACAGTGACCGGTGAAGCAAATTTTGATCCTTATAGAGTGGATATCAATAATGTTAAGATCGAAGATATTTTTGAAAAAGTTGTTGCAGAACTTGAAAGTAAGTCTGTTTTTTCTTATCATTTGATTTTTAAAAACAAAACAAACTAAATAGTCCAAATTCTTTAAAGACAAGTGAGAATGCTGCTGGTCACAAACTAAGGGATCAATTTGGCATAAACTTACATTGTAAATTGAACCCACCACTAAAACCCTATTATGGTGCAAACTTTCAAAAACCAAAAACAAAATTTTCCCTACTCATTGAGGGGAGTGTGTGTGCAAAATTGTAAGTTTCTATTATGAATAGTTAGGACTAGGCGAAGTCCGGATAGATACATATAAATGTCAGGACACATGAATAACTTAAACCCAGCAACAGTGTTGTGGTTAGTGGTGATTAACAAAAATATAAAAGTAGACTTAGGCTGTGGCTCTTTTAGTTAACATGTTTTTTAACCATCTGATTCTAGTTTAAACCTAAGAGTGAACACTATCAATTGATCTTTTACATACCCATAAAAGTAGATAACGGCTGCATAATACCAGCCATGACTTACGGGTGCGAAACCTGGAAATTAACCAAACGAGCTGAAAACCAACTTAGAATAGCACAGAGAGCCATGGAAAGAGCAATGCTAGTGGTAACGCTAAGAGATAGAAAAAGATCAACATGGATCAGAGAAAGGACTAGAGTAAAGGATATTATACAACTAATTAAACAACAAAAGTGGAGATGGGCCGGTCACCTAGCGAGAAGAGATGACAATAGATGGAGGAAAAGACTAACAGACTGGTGCCCATGGGATAGTAAAAGAAGTAGAAAACGGCTAGACACAAGATGGAGGGACGAGATAGAAAAGTTTGCCGGTAAAACTTGGCAGAGATTAGCACAAGATAGGTTGTCATGGAAGGAGATGGGAAAGGCCTTCATCCAGCAGTGGACTTATAACGGATGATGATATATATATATATATATATATATATAAAACTTATGAAGAAAATAAAACTGAACAAGAGGTCTCAGTAACAAGTTGTTTCACATTTACTAATGATTTTCAAACTGAGGGAAAAAGGAAAAACTTGGAATTTTGTTATTGTCTACCATCCCACTTCTTTTACCCATTCTGGGCTGACCATTAGTACACAGCCTTTGGGTCAGTTTCATCTGATACTATTCTACAACAGGGTTTATACGAAGGGGTGGGTGGGGTCATAAATGAATTTTTAGATCTGTTGCTTATTTATTTATTTAATATACGGTTTATTTTCTAACTTATCTTAACTTAAAACTTAAATCTACATAGTACCGTAAGACCTAAATAAAAGATTACATAATTATAAATCCAATGTAACGGATAGATATCTAGGATTGCATCAAAACAACATAGGTACTACCGGTGCTTCGCCTATATTGATATGAAGCGCACAACATTAGAATTAAGCTAAGTGAACCTTATTCTATACAAATTCATCAAATTATATAAATTTAAATCTCAAATGTAGGCATCATTAAATATATAATATATAATCAGTAAATTATTAATGACCTAATAATAAATGCTTAATAGAGATCTAAATTTCCAGTTTCTCTGCGTAAAATCACATTATAGAATTATGTAGCAGTTATCTACTAGTGTAACGATAAAGGGAGACATCCCCTCTTAAAACTGGATACCTCTCTGGCTAACTAGGGTTAATAGAGAAATCCTTAAAACAAGATATGCACAATTCTTAATTCCACAGTATTTCGGTCCTACCCCATTTTAATTCTAGTTATTTAATTTGGAGATTAAAATAATTATAAATGCAAGGATAGATAATAAACCGTATATTAAATAAATAAACAACAGATCTAAAAGTGTATTTACGACCGCCTCCCTATAAACTCTGTTGGTATCAGATGAAACTGACCCAAAGGCTGTGTACTAATGGTCAACCCAGATCGGGTAAAAGAAAGGGGACGGTAGACAATAACAAAATTCCAATTTTTCCTTTTTTTTCCCCTCAGTTTGAAAATCGTTAATAAATGTGAAACAACTTGTTACTGAGACCTCTTGTTCGGTTTTCTTTTCTTCATAAGTTGTGTACTGCTCTACTTAGTTAAAGCTTAATTTATCTTTAAACAGGTATTGAGCTCTTTTTACAGATATCATCACTACATATGTTGTATAGCTATCTTGGTCCGCGGGAGGAAAATCCTGAACTTGGAGAAAAAGGAAGACTCGAAACTTGTTTATAAAAATATGAGGATATATTTTTATTTCATAAGTTACATTGTGTCGTGGCGGAGAATTAAGAGGGATAGAGAGACAATGTGAGCCAACAGACTGTTCCCAACAGGGGAACTGGCCTTGTGTCTTCTCCCAGCCTAGGCGGTCTGTGTCTCTTTGTTTTTATCGGGTTCGAACGCCCACACTGATTTTCCAGAATGGTAGAAGTAATTTGACAATGTGGGAACATCTCAAACATATTAGGCCGGAGGCCAGCAGGGCCTACCGTGCACCCCCCCCCCCCATGATTCTATATTTAGGGTACCAAAATGTTCCTTAGGATGTCCTCTTTCAGAAAAAATATGTTTCCAAGAAATAAGTTGGGAAGAACTACCTCATTTGCATAAAACAAAATGTCCGCCAGCACACACCAAAAGAATTGAATTTCATATCTCGTCTCCCAGTTGAGATATCTGAGTACTTTAAAAGGCTAAATCATGGGTTTCAGACATGAGGAATTCAAAAATCCACTTTATTTTACCTTAAATCCATAATTTATAGTTATTTCTGGATTTTACAAGAATATTTCAAGTATACGTTATAGGCAAATTTGTGGATTTAATTCATGAAGGAGATATATACATATATATATATATCGTTGGAAAGAGAATTTCCCCAGCCTTCCAACGGTGTATCTTGTCAATTTGTATCTATTGGGCTTAGAAAGTTACAGCTCAAAACGTGAAGCTAAGTATTCAGCATTTTACAGAGAAAATTTCAAGTACACAGCCCAAAGTCTATGGATCGTAGAATTATTTTTTTATTAAAGTATACATATATATATATCGTTAGAAAGAGAATTCTATCAGCTTCCCAACGGTGCATGTTACCAGTAGAAATCTGTTGTGTTCAAAAATTTACAGCCGAAAATGCAAAGCTAAGTATTCATCATTTTATGAGAAAACCTCAAGTTCACAATCCAAAGTCTATGGATCGTAGAATTAGTGTTCGATAGAGGTATATACATGTATATATCGTTGGAAAGAGAATTATATCGGCTTTCCAACAGTGTATGTTACCAATTTGTATCTGTTGGGATTAAAAGGTCACAGCCCAAAACGTGAAGCTAAGTACTCAGCATTTTACGAAGTAATCTTCAAGTACACAGTCCAAATTCTATGGACCGTAGAATTAATTCTTGATGAAAGACGGCACATTTCACCCCCCGAAGAAATACTTGTTTTGAAATTTTTAAATTTAGACAAGCGATCCAGACAGCCTCGGAAGACCTAGACGGATACCACACACGTCTCCGGAATTTGGCCGCCACGTGCGATTTCACACACATAGAACGGGAAATCCTGGCCCAAATTTTACAAGGCTGTTCTTCCACGCGAGTCAGACACAGAGCCCTGAGGGATGACTCCACGCTGAACGCTGAAGCAAGTACTCGATGATGCTAGAGCTACCGACCTTGCGAACGCACGGGCCTCAGCGATAGACACTACAACACTGTGTACTCCTTACAAATATTTTAGCAGCTTACCCATGCAGTTACTATAGAGGATGTTAAGAAGGCAGGCATTTTGGGTTATTGGAATTTTTCAACACTCAACAAAGAAAATTAAACTCCAAGTCACACAAACTTGAACAATTATATGCAGATTCATCATCCTTGGTGAACAATTCTGAAATTGATGAAGACAGTATTAAACTTATAATATTGTATTACAAAGATGATATTGATCACAAATTAGTAAACGAGTGTTATCAGTTCAAAGAATATTTGCATTTTAGGAAATCCCAAAACAGTAGAAAAACCATCAAAAATACAATGCGCAGAAGTTCTTCAGTTTATGTGAGCAACATCTAATTGAAGTGTTCCCCAATATTACTATTGCGCTTAAGCTATACTTGACAATGCCTATCATGAACTGTGAAGCAGAAAGGGATTTCTCAAAGCTATCTTTTATAAAGAACTGATTTCAGTCTACCATGGCTGAAGAGCACTTAAATTTTTAATGTATATTGTCTCTAGAAAATATCATTGCAAGGAAGCTCTCATATAAACTGTACGTGAATATGTTGCTAGAAAAAAGAGTGTTTTGTAAAATTTGCTTCATGTAGTATGTATTCTCAGGTGTCTAAAATATAAGATTATATTGACTGCAGTCTTTGCTATGTTTTATTTCATCATTCCATCATGCATGTATATAATATTTCCCTAACTCTTGATGACTTGACACCATACTATAGACCTAATAAAAGGAGAACAATCCACTTTTTTACAAATGTTAACAACTACATTACTTCAAAACACATAAAATTTTGCGATTCCGTCATTGTGGTCTACGCATACCAAAATAAGTTTGGGAAATGCCCTAAAAATTGCTTTCAAATCAAAAACTAAATAGATAGCCATGGATTCACCCAAACTCCATTGAAGAAGATAACAGTGGTTATTCAGATCTTGTTGCTGGTGGGAAAGGGCTCACTGCATGGCCCCATTTTCAAGGACTCCATCCCATCATCTCTTCTCTCCAACCTTTGGGCCTCGAGGTCCTTGTTGGATGTTGCCCTATTCTTGCTGGTTGCCAAAATATAGGTCTGCCACTGTATATATGTACTTAGTAATTACTGTAACTGATACAAATTAACAATTTCAAAAATTACATACATGAATAAATATTATTGCATATATGTATTTGATAATTATAAAGACATTTATTAGTTGTGAACCTATATTTGCTCAGTGAACGAGCGGCCTAAATTGTAAATGTGAATAAAGAAACAATCTCCGTGCGGGGATCGAACCCGTGTCCACCCTGCAAGCAACCTTATACACAGGTTCTGCTCTACCGATTGAGCTAACGAAGTTCTCATGGTAGGCAGGAGTCTTTTAATCCTACACTTTGCTGGCTTCTCTACTCTCACGTTCGTATTTAGGCACGAATATAATGTGGTTCTCTATGTCGACAGTATGAAATCAAATGATGGATAATTTCATATCCGACAGAATATGATAATTATAAAGACATTTATTATTTGAAAACCTAAAGTTTTTGCAGCAATAAAAATGTGTGTCAATTTTGTTTGTCAAGCATCTGAAATTTATTGTATGTGGCTTTTATATTAAGTAAGTTTGGCCACTCCTGTCATATGTAGTCTGATTATGATCTGTAAACGATTTTTGAAGAAAGATGACTATACTTGAATTTGATTGGAGTTTTTGAACAGGATATTTTTTATGTATATTTACTCTAGAACCATTCCAATATCAAGCAGTTGAATATTCTATGATAGACATGGATGAAGATGATGAAAACTTTGAAGAGGCAGATGCTGAGGATGAGGAAGAAGAAGCTGAAGAAGAGGAGGTAATTCACAAGAACTGCAAAAACATAGATTCCACACCCATTCATGTTGATATTTTTGCTTCAGTCACATGAATTACATTTGTATGATACACACATGTTTTTATTGTTGATTTCATCTTTGAATTTGATTAATTGATAATGGTAAGGGGGAAAAAAGGAAGAATTTCATCTTATAAATGCACAAAGATCACGCCACACCAGCCATTAAATGAATCACTGGTAGCAAAAAGCATTTCTTGCAAAAATTTGAAATCTTTGTAGTACTGACACAATTATACCAAAAGACTCCCTGTGTTGACTTGGGCTTTGAAGGAAGTCACAAAGTCAAACAAAATATATAAAAAAACAACCTACCTTCTTTTTTCTATGTGGAAACGCAAGGTGATTAGTCTGTTTTTTCAGTTCATCTGTTTCTTCTTGATATTAGCATTAGTTAGTGGCTTTAGTACTGGTTAGTAGTTGAGACAATAGGGAGGGAAAATAGAATAGAGTGTGGTTATCATTTAGGAGAAATAGCTGATCTTTAGATATGGCTCTGATTTAGGAGACATCAAATAGACACGACCAGTCTTGTCGTGGAGTTAACTCGAACTGAGGGATTTTACCTAAAAGCACAACAAATCCCAGATGTTGACATTTGCGCCAAGGTCAACTGTCTAGACAAGCGGGAGGTGCTTCTAAAAATAGCACAAGCCGCTCCCGTTGTCTAGAGGTTATAACACCCCCCCAGTTTCTTTTGTGTGTAGCTTAGAGATTTAGTTTGTCAGGAGCCCTAACAATCCTGGCAGATCTTCTATGAACCATTTTTGTAGGAGGTGAATAGAAAGGGGAAGTTTGTTCCGGGAGTAGTAGATCAGGTTCAAGGGTTTTTTCCATAGGTGGAGAAGATCTGATCTTGGTGACATTTGATGATGCTGCCATCTGTAAGCTGACATCTATATGAAAGGGGACCTGTTCATTCAGTTACTTGAGCATGTTCCACTTAGGACCAGGCGCATAGTTGGTGCATTAGGTTGTAGATCTAGCATTCTAGGTGACGAAGAGTAGTTTCTCTTTCTCAACGCAGGTTTTTAATGGTTTCTTTAGCACAAGGGCCCTTGGTGGGGAGAATATCCACCCACTTTGAGTGTGTGTCCACTACAACCAAAAAGTGTTTGTTTTGCACAGGTCCAGCATAGTCCACGTGTAAGCAGTGCCAGGGTTGACTAGGCCATTCCCAAGGATGTCATTCTGTAATTCAAATGTAGCTGTGTGCCAACTCTTTCATTCAGGATGCACTCATTCAGCAAGTAAAGATTGGCGATGTGCAGAAGGAATTATCATCCTGTAACCCCATAGTAGACAATCATTCTGAGTGGAAATCTCATTTCTTTTGCGAAAGCAAGTAAGAAGCTCAGATTGAGAATCACAAATAGAAGTAGGCCAACCAAATTCACAATATTTGAACACTTTGGAAAGAACAGGATATGTGCGGGTATGTACCCTTATTTCGGATGCAGGAGAACTTGTCCAAAAAATAGATTAGATTAGTCCACTCAGCAGGAATGGGAATATTTTCAGCAGTTACAGGAAGAGGCAATCTGCTAAGAGCATCTGCAGTACCAAGGACTGAGGCAGAATGATGAACTAGCTTATTTTTATAAGCCTGAAGAACCAACGACCAACGTTGAATTCTACCAGAAGCCATCTGAGGGATAGGCTTGTCAGGGGAGAAAATTCCAAGGAGTGGTTTATGGTCAGTGACCAAAGTAAATAAAGGCTGACCTCACAAGTAGTTATGAAATCTTTTTAGGGCAAAAACAATAGCCAGGGTCTCCTTTTCAAGTTGGGAGTAATTTCTTTCAGTTTTGTTTAGTGTCCTAGAAGCAAAAGTAATAGGACGTTTGTAGTAGAAAGGGGGAGGGGAAAAAACAAGACACAGTTTTGATGCAATGAGTCCAACGGCACGTCAATGCTGCAACACTTGAAAGATTCCTTCAAGGGGCACTTTCTCGCTTATCACCAGTGAAGCCATCACAAACTCCGAGCAGCTACGACATCATTCACAGTATAAGTCCCAAACACAGTTCCAGCTTGGCTTCAAGTCTCAAGTCAAGAGCGAACTACCGAGTCCTCATGGCCGAGGCCTGTTATAGCCAGCAAGTTGCCACATCCGGGTTGCTGGCGCTCAACATACGGGTCACCCACATCCCACTTCATCCATATATGGCGGTGACTCGTGCCACTCGGCTTTTGCCTGCTGTACCTCAAGCAGGTCATTTCCTCGGGCGAGTCCATTTCCACTTCATTGCCACAACATTCCTGACCATTTATGTTGTGGTTTAACACTGCACATTTGCCATATGCGCTGCAATTGGCCACAACAGTAATTGGCAGGTTAGAGTCAAAATGTACTGATGCCTTAGAGCGCAGCAGTAGAATTTTAGAATCTCTGAAGGCTGTGTCTCGATCTATACCCACTTCCATGGAGTAACATCTCTCAAAAGTCTGTTGAGAAGCTCTAAAACATTGGATGCTTGTGACACAAAATTAAACATACCAAGGTAAGATTGGAGTTGTTTAACATTGGTAGGTGCTGGGACTTCAACTATGGCCATGACCTTATCTTTCACAGGATGTATATCATTGCTATCAATTTGATAAGCTAGGTATGTAACCTCAGTTACTTTGACTGCACGCAATTTTAGCGTCCTGAAACTTACTAGGGACTAGTTTCAGTCTTTGAAAATGCTCAGACTCTGTTGCACCACAAGTCAGGATATCATCCTGATATCACAGTACTCCAGGCACACCTTGAAGAAGCTGTTCCATGGCTCTCTGAAAAATGCCAGGAGCTGAAGAAGAAATTCCAAAATACAGTCTGTTGTACTGAAACAAACCTTTGTGACCACAAGATAAGGATACTAACAGCCCAAGGCAGCAAGTCTCTTACACAAAAAAGGAAAGAGACAGACAAGAAGTAATAAAACAAAGAGGCTAGACAGATAGAATGGCCCTGAGCAAAATCCATTCCTTTGGCCACACCCACAAGAACAATGAATGGATGAAAATCAACAAATTCAAAGATTGAAACAAACTTAGTATAAATTGGAACTCTTAACTAAGGCTATATCCACTTGAATAATCCAGAAAGTGAAACCAGTTGTACAGCTCGTTGTGGATCAATAAAGAAATATCATGTATAATATATATATATATATATATATATATATATATACATACAGGTCTGTTTTGTCACTCAATAGAAACCATCACCAAGATTTGAACTTGTGATTAGGTGTGTTACCACCTGCACTAAATTGACAAGTCTTACATACCTCCAATATTTACAGTAGAATTACGCAAGGAAGTAGAAGTAGGAGCAGACGCATGTCTGTCCATCTGTTGACAGCATCTTTAAAGATGACATTCAAGTTCATCTATTATGGTAAAAGTCGAACTTACATATGAATGAGCATTCTTTTTTATAGTATCAAGAATTACCACATAACTTACCTCGAGCATGTAGTCAAACAGCGATATTAGTTAGCTCCATTCTCTGTATATCAATTCAGTTTTGGTCCGCCTCCAGACATTCAACTTCTCCTCAAGTTGGTACTCCTAATATAGATCCAAATTTGCTTGTTTGGCTCCTTTAGACCAATCGGTTCTACCTTTAAGGCCATGTCTGGAATCTTTAGACATTCACTGCATCTCTATTTCTCCGATTCATTCGGGGTCCTGCTCAGGACCTTGTTTCTGGTCCTTTTGATAAGTGCTCTTCCGCCTAAGAGCCATAACTCAAGATACTTACTTAACAGCATTGATTCATAATGGAATGCTACTTTTTATTATATTTAAATACAAAAGGTTTACTTATACTTTAAACTCTGCTCTATAACCATTCTTTCCTAGGAAGAAGAAAACGTCCACCATAGCCGTAAAAGAAATTTGGGAAATACCAGCTATTATTGTCCTGTGCTACTAAAGGATAAAGGGATTATCTGTCCAGGGAAACCAGATCATGCTGCCAAATATGCAAACAAGCTCTATTACATGTCTTCACCAGATTCCTTAGAACAGTTCATCCAGAATTCAGCCATGTATGTCACAAAAAATACTCCCCCTAAGGTAAGTAAAGAATGTGACTGAAAATGATTAAAAACAAGTGTGTATTTTTATGTCTTCATGTTGGTTTGTGAAATCCTTCAGAGAGCTGAATTGTCCTGTCTTAAGAATGTCTAGTCACTCTTGGCCATTGTATTATTATCCATCAGTCTCCTACTGTGAGAAACAAGAATTTATAGCACAATCGGCCAAACTTAAAGAGTCATTCCTCAGAAGACCCTTAATAAAAAGGTTAATTGATGATATCAATATTTTTATTGGTTGTAAGATTTAATAATATTTGCTTTTGAGTTGATAGAACATTGCTTTACCTTGTAAGACATTCCTATGTTTAGTTTTACTGATGAAAGTAAAATTTTCGTTATATTTTTTCAGAAAAAATAATTAAGGAATTGTAGTAGAAAGGGGGGGGCACTGATACAATTTCAAGCAAGGAGTTCAACGACACTGTGGTGTTGCGGCCCCTGGCAACACAAGGGAGCGAACTCCTCGAGTTCGCCTCCCCTCCGCCAACCCACAAAGCGTCCCTTGCCACAAACCCCTAAAACGGAAGTGAGTCCCTAACCCATAAAGCGTCCCCTGCCACAAACCCCTAAAACGGAAGTGAGTCCCCGGTCATGCGCGAGGCAGACCGGGGGAAAAATAAAGTGACCGTTTGGACGAAAGAACAGGCAGTTCTTCAGCGGACGGCGTTCAATCAACATCACATTCGCCTTTGTCCTTTGTTCCTTTTGCTTCATCCTTTTTCCCTTTCAATGAGACTCCCACGAGCTGGGACACGGCTGGAAGACACTACAGACACGTCAATGCTGCAGCACCGGAACGCTTCCTTCAAGGGGCACTTCCTAGCTCATCACCGGTAAGCTATCACGAACACTGAGCTGCTATGACGTCATTCACAGTATAAGTCTCAAACATATGTAGCTTCAAGTGGCGAGTCAAAAGTGAACTGCCGAGCCCTCGTGGCCGGGGCCTGTTATAGCCAGCAACTCGACACATCCGGGTTGCTGGCGCTCAACATACAAGGTCACCATGTTCCGGAAAGAGAAATGTTAACAATAAACAGAAAGGAAATTGCTCACTGTTTAGGGTTTCTAAATATCATTCTAATTGGATATTTTCTTCCATATTAATAAAATAAGATATTTGAATTTTCAATCAAAATATCTACAAAGTGACCTTTATAAAAGTCAGCTAGTCTCTTGTGAGGTTCAATTTAACATGTAAGTCAAATCTAAATAAATATAATGTATCTCAATGACACTAGGGCATAATTACCTCTGGCAATGAAGTTGGACAGGTTATGTATTCACCCATGTCTGTTTGTCCACACAATATCTCCAAAAGTTCTCTGCTTGTGAGTGACTACTATTTATAGCTTGTTACCAAAAGCGGGTTCTGAAACAGAACGAGGTTGATAGCAGCGTGCACGCAGTACTAAAGAAAGAATCCCTAGTCCCCCACGTGTGTGCTTTCTTTATTTCTGTTTGCACGCGCATGACTGGAACTCACTTTTGTCATGGTCAGGAGAAATGGCAAGGGAGATAATTCTAGGTTATCTCCCTTGTATTTATTTAGTGTTGATGCGACATAACAAATATCTCCAAAAGTTCTCAATGAATTTCAAAGCTAAGAACTTTTTCCCCAGTAAATTTTGTTTAGGTTGAGATGTTGATGGATTTCCTGAATCTAAGCCACAATATTTTTGGTTTTGGATTCTTGTAATAAATTCATTTTTCATCACCAGTGACCATCTTCGGTTTTGGATTCTTG
>VCCN01001112.1:1571319-1591125 GCA_006491835.1 Architeuthis dux
TCCAAGTGAATTATTATTCTAAAAACTTTAAATGTCAATTATAAGATCCAAGCCAAAAGTACAAATATATTGATTCAAAGATGAACAGACCAATCTGAAGACACTACATGTTTAATAAGAATAACATTTTAGAACATTTTATTTTAGTGTGAAAAAAAGTATACAATTTGTATATACAAGTGCACATCATAACAATTATATTTACACACTGTCTAGGACCTTAAACCTTTGCGGTGGTGTAATAAACATCATAATTCTTCTTAAAATCATTTACATCTGTTGATAGCACTACATATTCTGGTAATCTATTCCCAAATCCTAGCACTCTATTGCTAAAAAAGAATTTCCTGATATTCAATCAACTTCTATTTGCTTCTACCGTATATGTGTGGCCTCTCAGTTCCTTGTACTCCCTCCTAGTAAAAAATACATCAGGGTTTACTACTTCTAAACCACGCATGTAATGTTTCTCAGCTCGTGAGAGGCACACTGAAAGGGAAAGACGGACAAAGGAAAAGGAACAAGAACGCTGTGTTCACGGCACGCATATGGAGAATAATGAAAAAAACGTTAGACTCAGGCATGAGCATTCTTTATTTCCGCTAGTGCGGCGCATGACTGGAACTCACTTCCGTCATTACTTAAATAGTGGCAAGGGAGATAATTCTAGATGGTTATCTCCCTTTGTATCTACTTGGTGTGAGTGCAACATAATAAAGCATAATCTTAAACATTTCTATTAAATCCCCCAATCTCTCCTATTTTCTAACAATGTTAGCCCTAATGCTTTTAGCCTATCCTCATTACTCATACTTTTTAATTCCGCTACTAACTTAGTTGCTCATCTCTGGACTTTTACTAAAAGATTTTTATCTCTCTCCAAGAGTTCAAATTGATTTGTTAATGTCTGTTGTGGCTTGTGCTACATGTTTTAAAACCATCATATTTGCTCATGTGGCTCCCTTTTTGTGTTTTGCAGTTGACCGATGAGGAACATGTTGAACATGTTGAACTTGAATTAACTGACGAGGAAGAATCAATCAAAACCAACTTGGAAGGAGAAGGTCCATTGCCTCTTGAGATTTTGGAGAGTATTCTCTCCCCTTGGTGGTTTCAAGAACCATTTCGGTCTGTTTAAAGACTTATCTCAATTCTTCTGTTATAGTAATTCTTTATTAATAGAATCTGATATTATTTGTTAAAATAAGAATAATTAAAATTATTTGACTGTAGAAAATTTGAAAACTAAAAGTAATATTGTTAGGACAAAAAATAGATTTGAATATTATTTTCAAACAAGCATAGTATGGTGCCCATAAAAAAATGACGAGTTTATTTATTATTTACAGTCTTACTAGATAATACATTATACTTTAGAGAGTTGTCATTTTTAATCACCGCTACCAAAGGTTTAGGTTATTCATGTGTTCACACATTTATATGTATCTATCTATGTATCTGGATTTTGCCCAGCCCTGAAGGGCTGGGCAAAATCCAGATACATAGATACATAGATAGATACTTGAAATTTTGTACACACACTCCCTTCAATAAGTAGGGAAAATGCTTTCTTTTGTCTTTTGAGTCTTAGTAGAGGGTTCAATTTTCAATGTAAGCTTATGCTAAATTGGTCACCAGTTTGTGCCCACTTGTCTTGAAAATTCAGACATTTTTTAGTGACCACAGCCCAACTTTTTAATTGATCACCTCCAACACAGCATATATGGGTGGTGGTGATGATTCATAATTTCCCTTGGAATGCTAGTTCCTTTAATTTCCAGGTTTCAATTTTTCCTTGCAAAAAGCGAATACGTCAAACTCTTTTTCTGCATCATCAGCTGAAGTTCCTGATAAATAAAATCACAGATTATAAATTTAGAGCACTAATAGCGAAACTACTTTTAAGTTTAATATCAAGTCGCTTGTCAAGCAATAAATTAGATTTCAATATTTGTTGGTAGCTTTTCTATCTGGATTTTTGAAATGAGGAATTATCATTATACATACATTTATTTGAACTATTGTCCTCATCTTGGTTGTTTCTATATTCCCAATGTTTTGACCATTGTACCCTCTGGCCTTCTTCAGGTGTTTGTCGTATTCAGTGACGCTCTCAGATTTTCAAGTCTAGCTCTCCATTCAATTCCAGATTTTCAAGAACTTCCAAAGTCTTTAAAAAGAGGCATTGAATTAAGATGGTCTATTATGGACATTGACAGTGGAGTGAGAACAGTCTACCCCCACATATTAAATGGGAGTCTTGACCCGAGGAATAAGGCTGAAACATTTTTGGTTGCTGTTAATCACATTTTGCTGATTCTGATTTTATTGTGGTTTCTATATTATCATATATTATATTCTATATTATTAGTTACAGAAAACTGAATTAAAACATTTCCATCTTATTTGCAGATCTACTGGATTTGTTCTGGAAGGTTTTCCCCGAAATCAGGATGAAACAGTAGCTCTACAAGAGTTTGAATTGTGGTTTGATGCTGCCATCATCCTCAATGTAGAAGACACTGTTGTTTTGAACCGTCTGCTCCCACCAAAGATTGAAAATTGGAAAGCTAAGAAAAATAGACAAAAAGAACGATTAGCAAAGAAGAGAGAAAAAGCTGCAAAGGAAAGAGTATGTACAATTCTTTGGTATAAATGTTGTTTTATAGATAGGAACTTATACCTGAGGTTCTGGCCCAGTTTTCTGTTTTATAGATAGGAACTTAGGTCTGGCCCAGTTTCCTGTTTTATAGATAGGAACTTATGCCTGAAGTTCTGGCCCAGTTTCCTGTTTTATAGATAGGAACTGATGCCTGAAGGTCTGGCCCAGTATTGTGTTTTATAGATAGGAACTGATGCCTGAAGGTCTGGCCCAGTATTGTGTTTTATAGATAGATTTCTGGCCCAATTTCCTTGTTTCTGTTGCCTTTATTATATGTTGGCTGCTGTACTGTCCTGCCTTCTTCAGGTGTCTTGCATTTGGTATCTCAAATGGAACCCTTTATTCTATACACATATGTTGTTCACATTGCTATACCTGTCATATCCAGTGGCCTTCCTAGGGAACTTCAGAACTTGTAACCATCAGTTATATAGGCCAGTAGGACCCCCTGTCCCAAACCAACATCTGGTATGTTAAATGCAACAGACACCTTAGGAAAGACAGAGAATACAGTGGCCAAAATGCCATGATAACAACAACAAAAATGAGAAAACTGGTCTTAAATGCTCAGTGTATAATAGACATTTATGCATTTATGATTGTATCTTGCTTCCCTATCTATTTGAATTTATGAGCACGTGCAATATTCTTGATTGCTGAACACTTCTGCTTTGCACAGTTTCAAATCATTTTCAGACAAAATTCTTTTCATATTTGATGACTTTAGGAAGAGAAGATAAAAAAGAGACGAGAGGAACTTGAGGAAGAACTAGCAGAAAGGAAGCGAGTGAAGCAGGTAATTTCATTGATATTCGTTTTTTAGTCATTAGTCATTCAGAAAATTGGCCCTTCTAAAAACAGTGCCAGGCATTTTTGAGTAGAATTCTTTTTACACTTGATATGTGACATAATTCAAGGGTTCTGATTCCAAATCTGACAGATGACATTCTGTATTTTCTGTCATTAGCACAGGACAGTCCATTTAAGTATCCCTGTAGGGGGAGCCACGGAACTATAGCAACAAGGCGACATGTGTCAATAAGAACACTAGTAACTTGTAACCTACTAATTTTATCATAATAATCTTTGTATCATTCCTAAGAAGAAAGATTGTAGAAAATTCTGATATAAATATTATCTGTGTAAACAATAGAAAACCAAGCATAACTTAATAATATGATGAGGAAATTTTAAGTATATGTGTACTTTATAGTCCACATTCTATAGATTGGGGATTTATTTCCTGATGAAGATACACATCGAACCCGAGTCCACCTTGGAAGCTACCTTATACACAGGTACTGCTCTACCGACTGAGCTAACGAAGGTCAGATGGTAGGCAGGAGTTTTTTATCCTACACTTTGTTGGCTTCTCCATTCTCACATTCGTATTTTAGACACGAATATAATGCGGCTCTCTTATGTCGACAGTATGAAATCAAATGATGGATAATTTTATATCCGATCCGACAGAATATGATAATTATAATGACAATTATTAGTGAGAGCCTATATTTGCCCGGCATCGGTGTGAGCGACTGCTAAACGAGCAGCCTAAATCGTAAATGTGAATAAAGAAACAAACTCTGTGCAGGGATCGAACCCGCGTCCACCTTGGAAGCTACCTTATACGCAGGTACTGCTCTACCGACTGAGCTAACGATATATATATATATATCTCTTCCAATATATATATATATATGTGTGTATGCGAGTGTGTATATAAACCCAAAGTTTGTACAGATGAATTTGTATCTGTTGGGCATAAAAGGTTACATCCAAAAATGTGAAGGTAGGTATTCCAGGATTTTACAAGGAATTTTAGGTAGTCCACAGTCTATGGATTGTGGTTTTATTTCTTTGTGAGTGTAGCTTGAGATTTGGGGACCCGAGGTGCTTACTTCCTTGAGTGCCTCCTCGATCATTTAGTTCCAAAATTGGGGGATGCGGACCCATGAGAGTCCACAAAAGTATTACTGGGGATCCATTGGCAGATGTTTAAAAAGTCCAGTAGCGGAAATTATTAAAGGCAGTGACATAGCTGAAGATTTGTTATTGTATAATGTTAGTAGAAATGCAGTAGGTGAACTAGTATTCATAAAGCTTTTGCGGACCCCTCCATTGGAAATCACCCCCAACCCTCAGGTATGTTTTTATCAGTTTCTGGAAAGCGGATAAAATTCTCTTTCGAACGATATATATGTATATATCTCCATTAAGAATTAATTCCACAATCCTTAGACTCTGGACTATAAAGTACTTGAAATTTCCTAGTAAAATGCTAAATACCTAGTTTCACGTTTTTGGCTGTAACTTTTCATGCCCAACAGATACAAATTGACAAGATACACTGTTGCAAAGCGGATAATATCTATAATATATAAATTTCTTTTCAACAATATATATATGTATATATCTCCATCAATGAATTAATTCCACACTCCATAGATTGTGTATTTGAAATTTCCTTGAAAAATGCTACATACCATGCTTCACGTTTTTGACTGTAACTTTTTATGCCCAACAGATACAAATTGACAAGATTCCCTGTTGGAAAACCGATGGAATTCTCTCTCTAACGATATATATATATATATGTATATACCTCCACCAAGAATTAATTCCACAATATATATCTTTGGACTGTGTATTTGAAATTTCTTTGTAAAATGCTAGCTTTACATTTTTCTTCTTTTTTTTTATTATGACACATATGATAATAAGATTAACAAATGCAACAGATAAATTATTATTCATCTTTGACTAGTATTTCTTTTATGTTATATCAGCAAGAGAAAAAAACTGGATAAATTATATACCTAATGCAGCTTTCGCACCAAAGTTGCAAGTGGCAGGTGGCAGTGGCACGTGAGTTGGTGCTTTCAGACAAAAGTAACAAGTGACATGTGTTTCCCTGTTCAGTTCACAAGATATCTAATGATTCACAAGAATATGAAGAAACGGTTTGTGATGAGAGGTAGTGTGTGGTATGAGCTAATTTTAGAAGCTATGTTGTGTTTTTGTGAGAATATGTGTCTGTGTTTGTTGAAATCATATTTTAGATCAGGTTTTCTCAAACTTTTCACACTCACAGAACCCCTGAGACTGAGGGAAAAAATGTAAGGAATCTAAAAGATGTAAAAGGACAAAGTATATATGCAGATTGCAGAACTAATGCTGTTACATTAAGGAAATAGTACTGTGAAAATGAATGATACAATTATATAATTTTTTCTGATATATTTTATTTGTAATTGACTTTGAAATATATAATCTTATGTGTTACAAATGGAATTAATTGTTATAATTGGAAACTTCTTTGGTGTACACTCATCACAATGAACAGATGCATTTCATTTACAGACTAGATATTTTTTTGCAAGCATGATATGGTATAATTTTTAAATACAAAATTTATAAAAATACATGTCTATGGTTATTTATCTTAGTCTTAATTCTACATTAAGCCTGGCTTTCTTAATGAAAACCAACAACTGAAGTCTGGTACACCCGATGCATTTTGATTATTTGCATCAATATCACATAATATTTTATTCAAAACTGTGAATGGTTTATTTCTCAAACTCAGCCACAGAACCAAAAATATATGATGCGGAAAGCAAGGATTCCACAGAACCCAGTTTGAGAAACCTTAAATGCTTCACTTTCTGGGAGAGGAATGATGTCTAATTATTCACGAGAATATGAAGAAACCGTGTATGATGAGAGGTAGTGTTTGGTATGCGCTAATTTTAGAAGTTATGTTGCTATGTTTTTGTTGTGAGAATATGTGTCTGTGTTTGCTTTATATGCTGTGCGAATTTGAAGTTTTACAACGTAATGCAAGTTACTTAAAATCGTAATTTAGATGGCTATGAACAGGGTGAAAAGAAGAGAAAGTATATATTGGCCACTACAACTGCGCATGCGTGACCAAGTGGCATGTTGCATGCTGAAAAAGAACCGGTCCGTCCGATCCTGGAGTGGCATGCATAAAGCATTGACTGAAACATAGTGATATAAATAGCAAGGATGTAAATAACTAGTCTGAACAACTTGTGAAATGAGTAGATCAGTGGTTGCCTTTGACTGTACAAACCACACACATTCCCATTGGCTGGCTCTGTCTGTGAGGAGAGGAATATTCAACTTTTAATTGGCTGTTTACTCTCTTGATTTTACCATTTTTATGCATATATTAGCTCGTTTAGGAAGTAATATTGCATTTGAAACATGCACATTTTGAAACAACCAATTATTGCAAAATCAAAGTGGAATAGTAAATAATGGGACCTAGATTTAGTTTAACATCTGTTTTATCAGGCTGTGCATGGTTTATAGTTTATGGTCACATTTAACCCCATGGGAGACAAAGACATTAATGAGTATTATGTTGCATGCTGTATGAATTTCATAAAGACAATGATGCAACACAGACAATAAATAATATTTCTTCTGTGCACCCAAGTGCTGTGACTGTGCATAAATGCCAGTAATGGTTTCACAAGTTTAAAAAGGGTGACTGTGATCTTTCTGATTAGCCTCACTTTGGAAGACCAACCATTTTGGTTTTGGATAATCATCTTTTGAAAGCATCTATTGAAGCTGATCTTTGTGAGAGCAGCCATCTGCTGAGCAAGTATTAAAACCTCCCTTTTCTTCATCAGATTATTAACAAGAGATGAGAAATGGATATTGTGTATTAACAATAAATGCAAAAAACAGTGGTTATCATTCTGTCAAGATGATCCAACACCAAAACCTGGACTTCATCCACAGAAGGTTTTTCTATGTATCTGGCAAAACATGGCAGGTGTTGTCTACTATGAGTGAGTGGATCCTGGAGAAACTATCACAGCAGACCTTTATTATCAACAATTCAGTGTGTCCATGGTACATTATACTATAAATGGACAGCTGTGGTGAACAGAAAACCTAAGCAGAACAAACCCTGGATCAAATAAAGTCATTAGGCTGGGAAATTATACAACATTGTCCATACTCAAAAGACCGAACAAATTTAGATTAGCATTTGATTTGATCACTAGAATATTTTCTTAATGCCAGGACATTCAGAAATAAAGACATCAACTAGCATTCCAAGGGAAATTATGAATCACTACTGTTATGTTGGGCTAACACTAAGATAACACAAGGGAGATAAATACCTAGAATTATCTCCCTTGCTGCAGTCTGTCATGCTGGAATTGAGTTTCCGGTCATGCGCCATGCTAACGTAAATAAAGAGTACACACGTGGAGAAAAAGACCCAGTCATTATTTCTCTGGGTGTGAGCCGTGAAAACGTTCTTGTCTTCCTTGTTCCTTTGTTTCATCTTCACTACGACACTACAAATGCCACCCATACATGCTGTGTTGAGGGTGATCAATTACAAACTTGGAAAAAGGGGTGATCAATGAATAAGTTACTTCTCTCATCTTTTGTTGGGCTGTGATAACTAAAACAAGGTCTGAATTTTTAAAAAACAAGTGGGCACAAACTAGTGACCAATTTAGCCTAAATTTACATTGCATATTGAATCCCCCATCTAAAAGCCTGGGGGGGCGGGGTCAAAAATTTTTAAAAAAACATTTCCCTACTCATTGAGGGGAGTGTGTGTGTGTGCAAAATTCTAAGTTTCTACTATGAACGGTTAGGGCTGGGTGAAGTCCAGTTACATATATAGATACATAGGTACATATAAAAGGTCAGAACACATGAATTAATGTGTTTAAGTGATTAATTCAGATCTGTCAGCTTTCTATGGTTCAAAAACCCCAGAATTGGCAGGAATGGAACAATTGACTTTACACTGGTCTACTGTAATTGTTAATGACTCTGATTATGTCACTATTTAATAGAATTTAACTCTATTACATTTGCATCTGTTTGTATCTCCTTTGGGAAAATGTGATATTACTTTTTGAACAACCTAATACATACAATGAAATGTTGGTTATAACATTTAAAAGTGCTAGTATATATTTAAAAAGCTAATTTACTTATACTACTTACATAAGACATTCATTTATCATCAAGGAGGAGAGCTTCCTACTACTGTACAAGTCTCTGGTACGTCCCCATCTGGAGTTTGCTTCCTGCTTATGGTCTCCTTATATTAAGTACAACTCAGATGCCATAGAAAGAGTTCAGAGGCGAGCCACCAAGACTATTCCAAGGCTGGGAGATATATCTTACACTGAAAGATTAAAACAACTTAATCTAGAGACCCTTGAATACAGAAGAAAACGTGCTGACCTACTAGAGGTCTATAGAATCCAGAACAACATACATAGAGTGGATACTGACGTTCATTGCTCAAAATGCCCTGATAAGAAAATGCTGACTTTATCTATCTGCAGTAAAACCAGAGGACAGCCATAAACTACAAAGTCAGACCTCCATGGTGTTAGAAAAAGATTTCTTCTCAGCAAGAGTAGCAAACGCATGGAACAGCCTAAGTGAAAAGACGGTCACATCCAAGAATATCAATATTTTTAAAATAATCTTTGTTCTGATATTGGACATACCAAATTTAACTACCATTTTTCTTATTAGTTTAAACCCAGCCCAAATACACTGAAGCTGGCTTAATGATGCAATTAACTGCTGTCAAAAAAGGCCTATTCCAAGTATATATTATTTTGATGTTTTTAAACTATTTAGGAGGAAAAAGAAATGGTTGAGGATAAAGAAATGGGAGAGGAGGAGCATGTTGAGGAAGAAGAAGAAGTAGTGGACATAGATATGATTCTGCTTATGGAATTTCAGGTAAATTTTTCTCTTTATTTGTCTTTTGTATCATTTTTTAATTCGCATTTATAGATATTCTATTTATTAAGAAACTCATAAATATCAAATATTTATAAAAATCAGGATCCTGTGTTAGCTTATAAAATTTACCCAAGTTGAGAGCAGAGTCCTGGGAAAAATGGAAGGAATAAGAGAACTAGAAATTGGACAAGCTCTACCCAGCAACGAAGAATGAAATGATCCCCGTATCCTGTTTCTCTTTGCCTTCATTAAAATCTCCTGTTTAAAGCTATTCCTTCCTTGTTGTCTCGTCATTTATTTGTTTCGCTGTTTTCTGCCTTTGCCATAAATACAAAATTATAATTGAACGCATGGGTCTCTCTCCATTATTGCTAGCCATGCCCTAAAAGGTAAACAAAAATCCAAGATGGTCGCTTGCTCCTTTCCGCTTTGAACCTAGTAGTAGGTAGCTATGGGAATAGCCCTTAAGTTTATAGAGAGAGTAGGAGTGGTCGGCTTGGATTGTGCTGGGTGCTACTGGTGGAGTATGTGAGAGGGCACCGGCGTAACAATATCAATATTAGTATAATGATGCTATAGTCTGGTTGCATGTGTAGATAAAAAGGCTCCCGTGGGACATGAATGTTAACCGGAATTTGAAACGTTTATGTATTTTTGATATTCTATTCATTAGATCATTTCATACACCTGTATTTACTCACTTACCAGTGTTGAATACAACATGAGAATACCAGATGCTATCTAACTATATAAATACCATTGTCACTTTTTTTGTGCAGATGTCTGTTTGTCTGTCACACTATTCCAAACGGATATATAAAATTAAGAAACACGACCTGTTGACATACACATGAGCTACATGAGGATTTCAAGCCTGAAGTATTGTCAATCAGTCAGATAGGAGGAAGCGGATATCAAAGCTGCGAAAGTCGCTATACAGATGGCCTAATTTTTAAAAAACATTAACGTCACCAGAAAACGTAGATCATTTTGAGATTGAAAAGGCATACAATGGGCTACAATTACAAAATATTTATCAATTTAATATTTAATTTTATTAATTTGATATTTAATATTTGTTACCATATTCACTTGAGTACAATGACTTGAATATAATGCAACCCCCACTTTTCAGTAATATATTTTATACTCTTATCCCCGCAAATTTAAAAAATTCCAAAACTAAAAAAACTAAAACACTAAAACACAAACACTAAAACTGACATGGTTCTTGCTTTTGCGCAGTAACTTTTGGTTTGAATTTACCTAAAGATCCAAATTCTGTATATACGTTGGTTTGTTACTGTAATGTTTATATATATATGTATGTTAAATCAATAAGTAATGTATATATATGTTAAATCAATAAACATGCCAAAGCAAGCTCCCAGCAAGTTCCCACTTCCAGTCCACATCTTCTAGGACCGGAAATGGAATGGGGGATTCCATTTCCAGCCCCAGAAAATGCGGACCAGAAGTGGGAACAGGGAAGGCCCACTTCTTACCAGGCGAACAACCCGATCACACGTGTTATCTTGTTCCTTCTTCTTTTCTTAACACACTTAAGCACGGTTACGAATCAAACGCATTCTAATCTCACACAGCTAGAATAGAAAGACTAACAATGCGAACAGAGGCACTAAACACAACCAGAACATTACAGTTACCATAATACAGCAAAAATGTTACCCATCATTTTTGACGCGTTCTATGCTAGTTAGTAAATAGAATAGAACTACAATATGATCTAAATAAATTAAAAGAATCTTTTTTATTGTACAAAGCTAGAATAGAAACAATCTTATGATACTGTCTTTTTAACAGGATGATGAAGAAGAAGAACATGAAGATGAAGAAGAAACTGAAGAGGATATTTATGAAAGGTTTTCTGGTGAACTTACTGAACAGTATGAAATTGAGGTATCAAAAGTGGGACATGTCCAAGTAAGTTTTTAGATGATTGCATGGTGTCCCTGCATATGAAACAAAAAATGTTTGTCTTTATGTAAAAAGAATATTTAAAGGATTTGATATTCACAGCCTTATCATTGAAATCAGTGAGTTACTTGAGCACAGAAGTTTAAAATTTATTGTCTATAAATTTTAAACTTCACTGCCTATTTTGCTGATAAAAATATCTCCTATCCACCATTTAAAACAATGGATTTTTCCAGTGAAACAAATTTAGGTTATGTGTGTCATGCACATGATCAACCCCACCCTTTAGACCAAAGGTTTGCATGCCATAGCATACCGAAGTGGGACAATGGTAGCAAGGTTCCCAGGTCGTAGGTTTGGTTGGAGTTTCCGTCTCCTAGACAGATCCCTGCCCACACTGGGGGAGTATTTCGACAATATGGCTGACCTGGGTAGACTGAGACACAGTTCCAGGACACTCCGCAGTAAGTAGAAGCCCGAGCAAGCTGTAGAGGTTTGCTGCCCCTACAGAGAATTATTCCGACAGTATGGCTGACCTGGGTTGAAACTCAGGTCTGGGACACTCCACAGCAAGCAGATGCCCGAGCGAGCTGTAGACGTCTGCTACCCCTGCGGGGGAGTATTCTGACAGTAAGGCTGACCTGGGTATATTGAGACTGTTGGATGAGTGGAGAACACACAAGCCTGTGCAGTTAAGTTTTTAGGTAGTGTGGTTTGCACGTGACTATCCCCACCCTTTAAAATTCGGTTTGTTTACCATGGCCCAGCAAGGTCCCTGGTCATAGGTCTTCTGTCAGAGTTTGCCTTCTAAGAAGCAGAGGGCTGAGTCAACTGGAGAGGTATGCCGCCCCATTGTAGTGTATGCCACCGGATGGACGAACGGAGCAGGGAGTGCCCACTGATCCTGGCAACTATGGTCATTGAAAGGGGATTCAACTTTTAAGTTAGTGAGGGTTAACGGTACTAATAAAGTTTTTTAACTTAGTATAAGTTCTTATCATAGATTTTAAAACTTCCACAATTTACAATGCATTAAATTCAAACCAGAATTAGGCAGTAAATAAAAAAGTGGGGGTTACATAGATAATGGAATAAGAAAATAGGTAGATACATACATGAATAATTGAAAATATGATACTGACTATAGTTATATATAAAGTTTTAATGTGATATATTTTCGAATGTAAGTAGTAAAAATCACAAAGTGAGTATACGTATTTGCTTTACTATCTGTGACATCAGCTTACTTGCAAGTAAGATTGGCTATGTCTACTTTTGAATAGAAAATAATTTTAAGTATCCATTGGGCTCCTTTCAGTTCCTTTAGAAAGGACTAAGCTAAAGAAAAGAAATCTCACTAATAATTATTGTGTCCGGTCATTTTGTCGAACATACAGTTCGCCGACTTGGCTCTTTGCTGACTGCCGTTTCGTCAAATACTTCTTTTTTTTTTTCGAGGTTAAAATATTCTGAAAAATAATTTTATTTTACATCTTAAATAACAACATTGGAAGAACAGGATGATATTATATTATAAAATGAATGTTTGCGAATAATCAGAAAAATAATCCCGCAGACATTGACAACCTATTTTAAATACGTAATTAAACTTGAAAAATTAACTGATTTGAATCAGGAAGCCTACTTTTCAAATGGTTCTTTGGACGATTAAACTCCTTCTTTTTATTTGTGTTGTAAACACGTCGTTTCGGCCAATCCATTCTTCAGCCTTCTTCAGGTGTAAAATCCGAATGTGATGGGTTAAACAGAAGTTATGTTTAAAGGGGATAACCCTTATAGCACAGGGCCCGGCCTGAGCATATCTGTCTACAGAAAACCCACACATACTGGTCTCTACCTGAATTTTAACTCCAATCACCCTTACTCTGTAAAAAAAGGCACTCATTAACTGCTTAAAATCCGAGCATCTTCAATTAGTAGCACACCGAATTTGGAGGAACAGGAATGGTCACACATCCAACAAGCTCTTGAAAGAAATGAATAGCCGCCCCATTCTATGACCAGCCGTTACTACTACTGCTGCTAATGCGTCCCTTTCTTAAACCTCCTCCTCTTCCTCCTCTGATTCTCTTACCCTACCAAAAAGGGATTGGTGAATACATTCAAAAAGTATGTACACAATACAACATCAAGGTCATTTTCAAATGTACACACACCCTCCGAGGTCTGCGAAGGTTGCCCCTACTTGAGACCGCAAACTGGTGAACAACTGTGTTTACATCATGTAAATGTGGTATGCAGACTTGATGAATACAAGAACACCATAATCAGGGGCGAGATAGAAAAATCGGCTATGGGCGACCACATCTGGAGAGAGAATGGTGACCATCTTCCTCTCTGGGAGGAAGTCCAGATTATTGACAGAGAACAATGTTGGAAGCAGAGAAAAATCAAAGAGGCAGCTCACATCAAAATGTTGACTAAATGCATTAGCCAGACAAGTGCAGATTTCAACCCGATGTGGCTTCTACTTCTCAACAAACCAAAACTCAACAAGACAAAGACACAGAAACACCCGGGCCATGTGCTATAAGGGTTATCCCCTTTAAACATAACTGTTTAATCCATCACACTCGGATTTCACACTTTAAGAAGGCCAAAGAATGGATCAGTCGAAACGTCATGTTTACAACACAAATAACAACAAGGAGTTCAATTGTCCGAAGAACCATTTGAATATTAATGACCTTTCTCAAAACTATAGAATATGCTAATGAAAATTTGTTTTTCGTTTCTTTTGACTGAAATCTGGGCTTTTTCTTCTTTCTAGCAAAACAAAGAAAAAACTCAAGAACTAATTTTTTTTCACGTTTAATTACATTTTTAAAATAGGGTGTCGATGTCTGCTTGATTATTTCTCTGTTCATTCGCAAAAATTCATTTTATAATATAATGTTTTTTCATCATCCTGTTCTTCCAATGTTGTTATTTAAGATGTAAAAATCAAATTATTTTTCACTGTTTTTTTTTTGTTTTTTAACCTCTAAATGGTACAAAAAAAAGTATTCGTCAAACAGGTTGTCTCCGAATCGTCGCATGATAAAACTGGTGTCAGCTGACTGTGTGTCGGCGACATGTCGTTTAACGAAACAACCGAGAACCAAAATTATGAATACATATATTTTCTTTATTTTTTGAAAGATTCTGCATTTTTTAAAAGAAATTCTTCTTTTTGTACTTATTATCCTAGGACAGTTTAGAAGAAGCTGCAGTTCCCCGTTTTGTGATTGATGCAAGCCGAAAACAGCATATTGTCAAATACGTTATCAACAAATCACTTAGACAGTTTGTCGATTTCCGTGACAGTATATTTGAAAGAGTATATCCAGTGAGTGAGTATATGGCCAGGCAACTACTTAACCAAGGATATAAGCAGCCAAGTTGCTTAGGATACTGGTGTCCGGTTAACGTAAGAATTTCATTTACAATCTACCCTTTATTATTGTGTTGAATATAATAATGTTGAATATAAAATCAGTGTTGAATATAATAATGTTGAATATAAAATCAGTGTTGAATATAAAATCAGTGTTGAATATAATAATACTGAATATAAAATCAGTGTTGAATATAATAGTGTTGAATATAAAATCAGTGTTGAATATAATAATGTTGAATATAATAATGTTGAATATAAAATCAGTGTTGAATATAATAATTTTGAATATAAAATCAGTGTTGAATATAATAATGTTGAATATAAAATCAGTGTTGAATATAATAATGTTGAATATAAAATCAGTGTTGACTATAATAATGTTGAATATAAAATCAGTGTTGAATATAATAATATTGAATATAAAATCAGTGTTGAATATAATAGTGTTGAATATAAAATCAGTGTTGAATATAAAATCAGTGTTGAATATAATAATGTTGAATATAATAGTGTTGAATATAAAATCAGTGCCGAATATAATAATGTTGAATATAAAATCAGTGCCGAATATAATAATGTTGAATATAAAATCAGTACCGAATATAATAATGTTGAATATAAAATCAGTGCTGAATATAATAATGTTGAATATAAAATCAGTGCTGAATATAATAATATTGAATATAAAATCATTATTGAATGTTCTTTTCAGACAGACTAGGGAATGACTTCACAGCTACTTTCATTTTTGTTTAGTTCATTCATTGTGGTCAATGTTATTATTCTATATTTGTATCATACACCTTAGATTATTCTATATTTGTATCATACGCCTTAGATTATTCTATATTTGTATCATACGCCTTAGATTATTCTATATTTGTATCATACGCCTTAGAAAAAAGAATTCTATATTTGTATCATACGCCTTAGATTATTCTATATTTGTATCATACGCCTTAGATTATTCTATATTTGTATCATACGCCTTAGAAAAAATAATTTTTTATCAAGATCCAACATCCTTCGGGAAATGATTGAAATTTTAGCTTCAACCGTTTGCTATTTTATATCTTGAATTCTTTTTTCCTTTAGCATCAAGATAATGTCAGTATTCAAGCAATGAATAGCAGCAGCAATCAGAGATATCCTTGTATCTACAGACAGCACATTTATTTCCTTTCTACTACCGAAGCACGTGACAAATTCATCAAAAACCCATTATCTTTTGTGAAAATCAAAGCAAAACCCAGACCTGTTGTTCCGTTGAAATTAGCAATTATTGGGCCACCAAAATCTGGCAAAACCCGTTGTAAGTACCAAGATTTCTTTCATGTACTTTTGTTCAAATATAATTAAAAATTATAAGTATCTACTTGCCTCATTTTGCTCAGACATGTCTTGCTGGCTGACTCTAGGGGGGTCAATGCTGATGGTGGCTGCTCTGAGAGATTATCTCTGTTGATAACATTTGATTTATTGTACTTTGGTATCTTTGAGAGATGAGTGTGTAGTAGGAAGCTGTGTGTTTGTGTGTGTAGTAGGGAGCTATGTGTGTGTGTGTGTGTGTGTGTGTGTGTGGCCTGGCCTGGCCTATGTTCTATCCGATGCCTTGTGTGTGTATGTGATTGTCTGTGACTGTGATTTTATTCTGTGTGAGTATGATTTTAATTAAGATTTAATTTAATTAATTGTGTGTGGTGGTTTTGCTATCTGAAAATTAATTAAATTAAATCTTAATTAAAATCATACTCACACAGAATAAAATCACAGTCACAGACAATCACATACACACACAAGGCATCGGATAGAACATAGGCCAGGCCAGGCCACACACACACACACAGCTCCCTACTACACACACATAGGCACACACAAACACAGCTTCCTACTACACACTCATCTCTCAAAGATACCAAAGTACAATAAATCAAATGTTATCAACAGAGATAATCTCTCAGAGCAGCCACCATCAGCATTGACCCCCCTAGAGTCAGCCAGCAACTCCCTCAGTCCAGAGATTCTCAAACACCCTAGCTCCCCCCACCACCACACATTGACCACTCCTAGAAAAGTAACTCCCACCTCACACACATACAAACCAGAGATCTTTGGCATAAAAACACACAAAACAGTCTCAGCCACTACATATGAGATGGATGACAGCCACAGCACACATATCCAGGATCGCTAGCTGCCATGTTCAACTTTCTTCTGAAAATGTCGCTAGCTGCGACGAAATGCATAAAGATTTATCCTCGTGATAATAAACATGTTTGAGATGTAACAAGCTTTTCTCACTCTTTTTCCTTTTCCACATTGTCTAACCATACCCATCATTCTGTCGGTTTCCCCCACATCCACACTATAAACACACTAGTACATATCCAAATATCTTCTACCCTTTATACTTATGTTGATACTTTTCAAATTTTTCTTAGTATGCAACAAGTTTTCTGAAATGTATGGAGCAGAGCGACTAACTGTGGGTATTGCGACAAGGAGAGTTCTGGAAACTCAACCCAAATCTCATTTATGCTCTAAGATCCTCAGTTACTTATCTAAAGGAGACTTGTTGCCTGATCAGCTGGCTGTTGAAGCTCTTGAAGTTGCCCTTCTAGATATCAATTGTCAGACTAAAGGGTAAGTCATACATTTAACTTGTGAAACTTTTGAAGATCATGTAAAACCATTTAAGAGACAGTTTTGTTGTTACTACTCCATTCTCTCTTTCTATTATTTGGAGAAGAGTCATTAACATTCAAAGAGTTTTTCTCACAATTGAATTCATTCTTGTTGTTTTTTTTGTTGTTTCCACAACATTTCAGCCGATCCATTCTACAAACTTATACATTTAGCCGTTACATGAATTGCTGCTAAAAATAAAAAAACCTTCTGCTACCGTTTTTTACTTGGCACTACCGAAAAAGAGTCCCTTTCTTTACATAAAGATAGAATATTTTATTTTAGTGTGAGAAAAAAGTATACCATTTGTATATACAAGCACACATCATAATAATCATATTTACACAATGTCTAGGGCCTTAAACCTTTGCAGTGGTGTAATAAACATCACAATTCTTCTTAAAATCATTTATAACTTGTTGATAGCACTACATATTCTGGTAATCTATTCCAAAGTCCCACCACTCTATTGCTAAAAAAGAATTTTCTGATATTCACTCTACTTCTATTTGCTTCTACTGTATATGTGTGGCCTCTCAGCCCCTTGTACCCCCTTCGGGTAAAAAATACATCAGGGTTTACTATTTCTAAACCACGCATAATCTTGAACATTTCTATTAAGTCTCCCTGATCCCTCCTATTTTCTAATGATGTTAACCCTAACACTTTTAGCCTATCCTCATAACTCATGCTTTTTAATTCAGGTACTAACTTCGTTGCTCATCTCTGGACTTTTTCTAAAAGATTTTATCTCTCTCCAAGTACGGTGACCACAATACTCTAGGTGTGGACGGGCATAAGTCTTATATAGTATAAGGAACGAGTCCTTGTACACCTGAAGAAGGCCGTTGAATGGATTGGCCAAAACATTGTGGGAACAACAACAACAAAAAGAAGAATGAGTTCTTTTGTCCAAAAAAATCTTTTTCTCCCTGATTTTTCATTGTTTTGTGAATGATTAATAGAATTTTAAGCCGGTCATATTTAAATCAAATATGTTCAAAGTGCTTTTTTATAGGCTGAACAGTGAAGTAAATTCCATACACTGTATTATGTCTGTCTTATATCAATGAAGCATGAAATCAAAATGAAGAGATGAAAGAACTCAAACAAATAGAATCAGGGCAGGTATTGCTTAATATTTTAGTAATAAAGCCATAACTGTCCATTAAAATTGCTGAAGAGACCAAATTGAAACAAAATACTATATTTATTATTTTTTTTAATTTACTTCTGGATATAGGCAGGGTCGGATCCAGGATGTCTTCCAGTATCTTCTGGAAGATCCTCAGAATTTTTCCGAAAATTTCTATTTATACTGTTTTTGAGCATCATCCGAGTTTTAAATCTTTTTGTCTCAACACATGAAAATCTTCAAGACCCTCAGAATTTTTCCAAAAATTCTTATTTATCTTAATTTCAATAGCTGATATGCCCTGAAATGCAATTTTAGCCAATCTTGGATATATAATTTTCAAAACTTTTGACAGACTATATTTAATTTGAGAATACTGTTCTGGGAAATACAAAATAAAAATCAGATTTTAGATAATAACCATAATGATGTAAATGTTATTAAAGACAATGGGAAGTGAAAGGGTAATAAGTATAACAATGGTAGGAGTGATTATTGATGATAATGAGAAATCTTTTCTTCAGCAAAAATTAAATTATTTAACTTTTGTTCAGCGCCAGCTTGATTGTTATTGATAGTATTTTAAGGTCGTTTTCAATACTGATGCAGGTATTTCCCCTTTTTTGTGAATATTTGTAAGCATAGTTTTGAAAGTAATCTTGGCATCAGCTATTTAAAGTTCATGCACCACTGATCAATTGGTTTAAAGAGTCTCAGTTGGATTTAGAATATTTTTTCGAACTGTTTCACAGAGAATGTACTATTTTTTCATCAAAATGTTTCAATTCTTATATACAATGATTGTTATTAATTAGGCAAGTATTCTCTTGCTGGTAAAAGATCACAAAATGAAAGGTATTCTGCTGTTATACCAATACAGGGTTGGAGTTTGATTTTTAGTTGAGAGAACGAACAGAAGACATTAAGGATGCAAGCCTGGAATTTCAATGATCACAAGACAAGTGATAATGCAAAATGTTAATGTTGTTAGGTACAGTAGATTTAACTTTAGGAAGATAGATATTTACTCGGCTGAACTTTGTCATACACAGTGTAATAATTGGCCTACATTGGCTTAGAATAGAAGAAAGAGTCGTGTTCAAAATTTTAATTACAGTATTCAAATGTCTGCATGATGTGTGCCCTTGTGAACTCTGTGCTCTTTTTAACATATTTAGATGTTTTGATTTTAGAACTTGTCTTTATGAATGA
>VCCN01001112.1:1592845-1627808 GCA_006491835.1 Architeuthis dux
TACAACATTTGCAAAGAGGACATAATTACGGGACACCCTGTATATAATACTAAGTCTGATTCTTTTTATTTAACCTCTAAGTAGTAGCCGAACCGTTCATTGTAGCCATGGATAATGAATTAAGATACGACTAAAATGCGCTAACTTAAAGAATGAAAAAAATGTCCAGGTGATTTGCAACTGAATAATAATAGTCCGGGGGGTCTGCGTTCGCGCTCATCCTGATAATAATGATCTTATTTCCATCTATCTATCGGTATTATGATAATACTGGTGTCCAGACATGCACGAAAAAATCTGTCTTAATATGTCTAAAACACTAAGAGTTATTCCCCTTGCAAGATTTATTTTTAATACGATTATTTTTACGATTTTTAACATTTTATTTTTACTATTTATGAATTTCTAAAGCATTAAAAATATAATTCTGAAGAGTATCATATAATTGATAATGTTTCTTTTCAAGAAAAAAAGAAGATAGTTTTATATTGAATATACGCTACAAATATTTTTCATTGATTTTTTATCCATAAAAGAACAGTTTATTGATGATAAAAAATTGCGTGAAAATACACACAAAAAGAACCATTATATGATACTCTTCAGTAATACAGAATACTTACATTTTATTTTTAATTCTTTAGAAATTCATAAATAGTACAAATAATTTTTTTTAAATCGTAAAAATAATCGTATTAAAAAGTTTTTTAATAAATCTTTCAAGGGGAATAACTCTTAGTCTTTTACACATTAACACAGATTTTTTTTTTGTGTATGTCTGGGCCCCAGTATTATCATAGTACCGATGTATGTATGTATCTATCTATCTAATACTAAAAGTTTGATTCCATTTATCTGTATGTGACCTATAAGAAGCCGAAATGGTGCATTATAGCTAGAGGTTTCTTTTTCACTTTCTTCATTTAAAAAAATTAAATTGTTTTTTAACATAAACTGGAAGTGTTGGTTTAGAAAAACTTATAAACTATTATTTAAATCATTATGCATGCTTATCTTGACAGTAGTATTTTAACGATCGCTATGATGAACTTACATCATCATTATCATCATTTTATAGGATAGTTTTCCCAGCTCACATAAGTTTTCCTTTGCCAAAACTAATCAGCAACATGTTTATAGATATGTCAACTCTTTCAGCATTGGAAACCAGTATAATCTGCTGATATGGCTTATAGAGATCAACATCTGATCCCAGAATGATTCTGACCTATGCAGCCATCCGTTTCAAATGCCTACTTGCACCTTTGCTTATATATATTGAATATACTTGAAATAGGTTTTTTTTTACAGCAGTTAATTGCGTCATTCAGCCAGCTTCAGTGTATTTGGGCTGGCTTTAAACTAATAAGAAAAATGGTAGTTAAATTTGGTATGTCCGATAACAGAACAAAGATTATTTTTTTAAATATTGATATTCTTGGATGTGACTGTCACTTAGGCTGTTCCATGGGTTTGCAACTTTTTTCTAACACCAGTGGAGGTCTGAATTTGTAGTTTATGGCTGTGTCCTCTGGTTTTACTGCACATAGATGAAGTCAGCATTTTCTTATCAGGGCATTTTGAGCAATGAACGTCAGTATCCACTCTATGTTGTTCCGGATTCTAAAGACCTCTAGTAGGTCAGCATGTTTTCTTCTGTATTCAAGGGTTTCTAGATTAAGTTGTTTTAATATTTCAGTGTAGGATATATTTCCCAATCTCAGAATGGTCTTAGTGGTTCTCCTCTGTACTCTCTCTATGGCATCTGAGTTGTACTTCAGGTTAGGAGACCAAACTCCAGATGGGGACATACCAGAGGCTTGTACAGCAGTAGGAAGCTCTCCTCATCGATGAATTTAAATGAATGTCTTATGTAGCCGTACATGGATATGAAGCTTCATAATCTATTTGATTGTTTAAACCATTAAGACAAGTATTCTTTAACTATAGTTTTGCAACAACTTTATTTTTATGCTAATAATGGCATTCTCATGAACTATGATCACTTTTTCCATTCTATACTAGTCCTAATATTGGTTATATGAACAATTATTTCAATTTTTTGATAGTACTGTCAACTGTATCTTATGATGCATTGTGTCACTATTACTGTTACTTCTGGGTCATTAATCTAAAGTGAGATGTGCCTTACTTTGTCAATGCTACAGTAGATATTCTGATTATGGATGAATTCTCAGTCTTGTTATATTGTTGAGACCCATTTTTGGGTTTCCTTGTGTTGTAACTTGCAAAAAATGTGTTCAGTCAAAAATGTACACTAGGGAATCAATTAATGATAGTTAATAGGGAGTAAGGTGAACACTGACATGCTCTGAACCTTTTAGTTGATGATAGTCATTGCATGGAGCCCCATTATTACATATTACAAGTAAGAAAACAGTGTAAATGACCATCTTTGATCTTCTATTATAATACAGATTTATCACACTAATATATGAAAGATATTATAATAGATGTAAGATACTAAGATATTCTTTAATATATTTAATAAACATATCCATCCTTTTATCTCTATTAAAGAGCATACAAAATATGGAATCGTTCATGTTATATTCAGTGCCGTGTGGTTTGGCATAATAGGTTGGTTTGGTCTGATCAGTGTGTTGGCTACCATTTCCAGTTTATACTACCTGAAAAAAGTTATTTCCCTTGAATTTAAAAAAAAGACGATTTTGTTACTGGACATACACAAAATCATTCCCTTGCAAAAAGAGACCTGCACAAAACGGCAATGTCCAATCACGCAAGTAAAAACAAACTTCATATAGCTCATCACAAATAAATTTCCTTTTATTTAAGACTATTTTGAAGACAAAACTAATAAATTATTTTAATATAAAACAATTAAAGAACAATATTATTTTTAATTTTTATGACTACTTTTTACCTTCATCTTAAATTTATTAGTTGCTTTTTATCGCAACTTTTTGCCCCAAAACAGAGATGTTTGATCGTGCAAGTAAAAAAAAAAAGATTAAAATGTGATAAAGAGCAATTAAACTATTCAGATGAAGGTAAAAAGGTAAAAATCTATAATAATGAAATGATAAGTCAAAGAACGTGTGATTCTTTTGCAGGGAGAAATTTAAAATATTATGGGGATTAAATTTTTTAATTTAAAACATCGCCACTCGACGGTAATGAAGAAAAATCACACCAACTTTCTTTTTGTAAATTAGAAAAAAAACTTTTAAAATAAATTTCAAAACAAAAAAGAAATCAAATTAAAGATTAAGATTAAAAAATTTTAATTTCTTGAGGGATTTTTTCATGTATGTCCGACATCAAAAATTTGGAAAAGAATAATTCAAGGGCAATAACTTTTTTTCTTAATCGTTGGACCCCAGTATTGTATCGGTACCACAAAAACAATCCAAATAGCAGTAGTAATAATACTAATAATGTATACAGATATTATTATATTTTAAACATATAATTCTGATGCTCATAGTAATAATTATAATAATTCAAATTCAAAATAACTTTGTCAGAAATGAAATGCTTGTTCTTGTTCCGATGAAACATTAGACACATACTTATAAGAAATGTTATGTATATTCACAACCCTATACTTCTTTGTAAACTATTATTCAAAATAAAAATAACGGCATCAAAAACTCAGACTGAACATTTCTTATTTTCTGTTGATCTGGTATGTTTCCAAATCTGTGTTTCATTTTAAATTTATATTTGTTTCTTTCAGTCCTTATCTGATGCATGATAGTGGGACAGCATTAGCTATGAGGTATCAATTGTTTCAAAAAGAAGTCACTCCTGTGATGGAATGGTATGAAAAGGAGCACCAAAATTTATACAAGATCAATGGTAAACAATCCAAATGGGCTGTCTGGGAACAAGTGAAAGAAATAGCTCTGGACAGTGTTTGGAAAATCCAGAATTATTTGTTGAATATCAAAGATGGTAAGGATAAATATCAGGTTGTCATATTTTTGAATTTCTTATTTTTATTTTGATGGGGTCTGTTGGATGTAGTAAACGCAGTAAAGTTTATATCCTTATCTGATGATTTAGCTGAAAAGAAATATGTGAATTAATAAACAGTTATGCAAATTAATGCTAAGTCAGTGGTTCTGAGGGTCCCAAGTCACATACCTCCCCTTGTGATCCCAGGTCTCCTCAATTTTTCCCCCATTTTAAATTGTTACTTTCTGATTTTTTTCATCCTTATACTTTCCATTATACATTAATAATAAAAATAAAAATAAGTAATTGAAAATCATTGAGAACTGTGGTGATATTGTTGCCTGCAATGGTCCAACAGAGACCATTATGCTTATATTGATAGAACAAGGATTGGAGAGTCGAAAAGGACATGACAAGACTGGGCAGTTTTTACTTGACTACTATGTGTAATGTTCCAGTGAATAAAACCTCTTATCTTTTATTACCTCATACTCTTTTTGTTAATGATTCATGTCTACATTATAATAACCCGACAAGAACTTTTGGAGATAATATGTGGACAAACAAACATAGGTGAATACATAAGTTCTCTCCAACTTTATTGGCAGAGATTATAACAAAATACTTTATTAGAGCAGTGACAGTAATTGTCTCAAGCTAGATAGAAATATGGCGTGTACGAGCTGCAAACTATTAATGAACTATCTTAATGTCACATAAGATTGAACTTTCTTCATTCTCTACAGCTGAGAATTTCCTTATTGTTATATCTTCTGTAATAAATATACTTCTTATTGTTACAAAGTATTTGCATTTATTATTTGCATTCAGTATTACCATGTGCATCTTCTCCATGTGTTGCATCCCTTGTACTACTACTACTATTATGACTAGTAGCTTTACTGCTACGACCCGTGTTATTGTTTATACTGTTAACTTTTCCATTTCATATGGAGTCAGATATATTTAATAATAGTCCTAATCAATCAATATATGCTCTATTATAATATGGAGTGTAGGAGCTGCAAACTATTAATGAACTATCTAAATGTCACATAAGATTGCCCAATAATAACAGATATAATCATGATTTCATATTTGCAGGTAAAGCAGCAGCTATCAAAGGAATGTGTGTAACCTTTAAAGAGTTTCTGGACCGGTTAGGAGACTTTGGTCAGTTCTGCCCAGTTAGTTTGGGTTTGAAAGGAGAACTGGTCGACTGTTCCAAAGATACTACAATGGATTTAGTTGCTAAATTCAGAGGTGTGTTTTAAAACTTTCTAATTATTTATTTTAAATTCCGGAAATTGCAATAGAAAATGTCTTTATTCAAAAGACAGAAATATAAAGTGTGTTTTTTGGATGTGGAGAAAAATGCCTAAAAACGTTTTTTATTTCACATACTCGGATTGTCACCATTTAGAAACAACCTGAGTTTTTTGTTAAAATAACAAACCTTTCCAAATAGTCATCTGTTGACCAGAAGATTACTTACTTACTAGTTATTACCGGTGAACAAATATATTTGAATTTCTGTGCGATGATTTTTGAAAGAAAAGAAACATATATATATATATATATATATAAATAGAAATATTTGAAAAAATACATGGCTCATATAAGAAAGCATATATATGTTGTTAATATATCAAAAAGGGTCAAGATGATCATGGTCAACTGTTCCAAAGATACTACAATATATATATATATACACACACATATACAATGGAGGCTGTAATGCATTTGGTAAAAATATCTACCTGTGTTTCTGGAGAGTTCAATGTTTAAGTCTGGCTATATTATATATAACATATTTCGTGAGTGATTTTTGCTGTTCAGGTATGATGTTTTTGTGAGTGTATACTAAAGATTTTAGTGATATTGTATTTTATCCTTTCTATTTAAAAAATAAATATTTTCAAAATTCTTTAATTGGGAAACTTGTGGATTATTGAAATCAATGAAAACATTTCAAAGAAGAATTATAAACTATGTACACATACATATATAGATACATTCCTATGTTGTTTATTTCAAGCTTTCTCTGAACAGTGCATATAATATTGCTGGAAATATTTCTATTTCTATAGTGCATTAATCTTTATAGTCTCGGCTTTTTATGTAAAATCAACTATCCTTTTATTCTTCCTTTAGGATATTACTACAAGATGGCCACCAAAGAAAACTTGCAATTATTTATGGAAGAGTCTGAAAGATTTGTTCCTCCAAATGCTCCTCATCCATTGCCTCCTGTTGAGCTGCAACCCAGACGTCTTGTACCTCAAGAACAAGAAAGGCAGCTTGAATTGAAGGGATATTGTCCAGTAACTTACTTGGATGGACGACGCAGGTAGACTCAGAAAATACCCACTCTGTGCTTTTACAAATATAAACATAAACTAGCATTCCAAGGGAAATTATGAATCACTGCCACCTATGCTTTTTTTTACCTTGTAGATTAAACAGTGGTGGTGGTGGGTAGTAATCACTAAAAAATACAAATTTTCACAAAATAAGTGAGAATGCTGCCGGACACAAACTAAGGGATCAATTTCGCATAACCTTACATTGTAAATAGAATCCCCCACTAAAAAACTATTTAGAGGGTGAATTTTCAAAAGATAAAAAGAAACGTTTTTTCCAGACATAAATAAGGAGTAAATGTTTAAATTGTCAGCCCTCTACCTCCATTGGTGGCCTGTACATGTGATACATATATAGCCAGCCAGACTGACCAGTTTAAAAACTGAAGAAACCTATGTTGACAGTTTTGGTTGACAGTTTCTAATCTAGATTAACTTATTAAAACTATTGCTCAATGGTAAAGTGCTAGACTTTTATACTTGTAAAATCTAGCAGCGGATGCCTATACTCATTCTTTGGGATAAAACGTTTCTGTTTACAAGCAAATCTAATTTTTTTCCTGTCTTTCTATCAATACATCTGTCATCTTTGTTCCAGGGATTTTCCCAGCATGCACCACCTACATCATTCAACTAATATTACCATATACCGTATTTGATAGCATACAATCCCACCCACCCCCCTTATTTTAGCAGAGAATATAAAGAGAAAAAAAACACATTTCCCTGAATTCTTCTCATTTATCACCCAGTTTTTTTAACTCCACCTCAAGTTCTGGCGAATGTGGGCCTGGACAACAAAGGTTACATTTATCTTTTGAGCCATTATTTGGAGGGGGGAAATCGGGGCTCTTATATGCTGTCAGATATGGTAGTTTTATTCTCTCCCCCCCCCAGTATCATTGCAACTAGAGTCTGTAGTGTCTCCCAGCTCGTAGGAATCTCACTGAAAAGGAAGATGAAGCAAAGGAACAAGGACGAAGACAAATGTGTTGTTTAACTGCTCACGCTCGTGACTCGCACCTTTTCTCTGCATGTGTGCTCTTTATTTTACCATTAGCACGGCGCATGACTGGAAACTCACTTCCGTCATTATGGGCTGTGGCAAGGGAGGTAACTCGAGGTATTTATCTCTGTTAGTGTTAGCCCAACACAACAGAGTCCATATTCTTAAAAAAAAACCTCTCAATCAAATTTTCTTCTCTAAATATTCTGCACCCTTCTGACCAATGTAATATACCTTGATTTTATTCACACAAAAAGACTAATGTAAAAGTCTACTTTTTCCTATTAATATGAATAACTGAAGAAATAAAAATAACATGACGAATAATATTCATAAAAAAAACATTGGTAATTATTTCCCCCTAAACAAAATTTCAGGATTCATGTTATTTGCCATACAAGGATATTCAGTAAACAGTTTATCTTGGTTACCATTGTAGTTTTATTACACTATAGATTCAATGATACCTATACCCATTTATAACTGGTAAATTATCAGCTAATAACACAGTTAATCTGCAATTATTCAAGGCTTATATATACCATTACCATGTAAGTCAATCCATCCATCCATCAAATGCAGAAAACCTATTCCAGATTATACGAAATGCCTTTTTTTTCATTCCTTCATTAAAATTTTACCCATAAATATATGGCTATTTATATTGACCTTTTAAGGAAAAATTTATCAATGATTTTGCAAATAAGTCTTATGGATACATGACTTTTAACATCTTGATGCCACAACTTCTTGATTCTACTTTCCAGTGTCATATTTATTTTTTTATTTTTTTTTGCTGTTTTACAGATATGAAGCTATAGTTCCAGGAAAACCATCTTTCGTTGTAGAATATAAAAAGAAATTCTACTCTTTTGCTTCAGAAAAAAACCTTGATAAATTCATGAGGTATTTGTGCTTGAGTTTTCAGTTATTTTTCTAATTTATACTTAGTTGCAAATGTTACATCTCATTTAATGAATTGCACACACACACATGTATATTTGTATCCATACACACTGCAATTAAGAGGAAGTTTTTTTTATTTTTCACTTTCATATATGAGTTGCTGTGCATGATAAGTGCCCAACGAACCATTTTTAAAAGTTAATATTTTCATTATTTTTAGAGCTACAATGCTCAGTGCTTTTGTAGTTTGAAGTGTTCAAACTCTGCATTATGATTCCTAGAGTGTTCAAGATTCAAAATAAAAAAAAAACTGAGTATTGTAGCTCTAAAAATAACAAAAATATCAACTTTTTTAAAATGGTTCATTGGGCACTTATCATGTGTGGCCACTCATATATTATTAAAACAATCTGAAAAAGTAGACACTACTAACTGGAACATTATGAACTTGAGTTTTACTTTAGAAAGAATGTGTATATTTCAAATATTTTTCTCTCAACACTTTTAATAACAACTCCTCAAACATAATGAATTGTCTATCAATTCACAAACAAAATTCAAATTATTTATTCAGAATCCATCCTCTATAGGTAATTGCAAAACATTCTGATGAAAATGAGGGGGGAAAAAACTGAATGTTTGATTACAATTCATCATAAAATAACTTTTTTTAAAATCTTTAACAGTACAAAATCCATTCCTGAAGTTATTACAAATAAAAGGTTCAATTATAGGGAAGCCATAATCCATGTTATTACTGAATTTGTAACCTCTAAACCTAAATAATTGTATAGAGATGGTATATTATCATTAGAGGATCATACATATGAAAATACCTGGCTATAGCTGTAACAATACAAATGTTTGCATTTTAGCAGTTCAAATCTTATCATATTTATGATTTTTGTAATATTATACTTTTTGGCATTATAGAAAACAAATATACAAATTTCACAGTGAAAACTATATTTAAATATTTCAGGGAAGAAATATTAAAAGTTTATTTTAGTTGAAAAATTGTTTTTTTTTTAATAAATTTATTTCTACAACAACCAAAGTTTATGAAGAGACCAAAACTAAAACTCAAAAGATGGATGCAACACTTTGCAGAATTTTAGTTTTTTGGCTTTTTAAAATTAATTTTATTTATCAACTATCTTGGTCTTGCAGGCTTCCTAAAAACTATAGTGACGTGGAGCTACCTCATAAATTACCTCCCCAAATAGACCCAATGGATATATTACAATTGCCTCACCTGGGTTTCATGGAGCAGTCGGTTGCCACCCCACTTATAAGGGCTCTTGTTGCTGTAGGAGAGTTCAAACCTAAATATCCTTTTCTCACTGCAACACGATCTGCTCTCCTTTATGTTGCTTATCATCTGAAAGGTAAGTTTTCCCTCTCTGACATAATCCTTTCTAGGATTGATTACCTGGCTATATCTGTAACAATACAAATGGTTGTATTTTAGTAGTTCAAATCTTATCATATTTATAATTTTTGTAATATTATACTTTTGGGCATTATATTACAAATATACAAATTTCACAGTGAAAACTATATTTAAATATTTCAGGGAGACGATAAAACAATATGTTGGTTTTCAACATTTTTTACAATACAATAATCTATTGATATGTATGGTTTTGATTAAAACATTTATTGTGACCATTCCTTGATATTTATGGTATAAAATTTGTTTAATGCGGTTGGAAAAAGTTAGAAAATGATGGAACAAAATATTTACCATAAATAATGGCTTCATTCAACTTGAATTAGGACATAAAAAATTACAACAATCCGCAGTGGTGCTCCTTAGAGTAAACATTTTGGATTATTTTTATAACTTATTACATTAGAGATCAACTAAGGGATGAAGGCGGCCTTTTGTCTAAGATCAAAGTGTAGTATCTGTTCCTCGAAACCGCCATGGCCTCGAAGTTCAGAGAACTGCTGCCGTTCGGGGGTCCTTGTGGCATGCTTGGTATCGTCCTGGGAGGAGTTGGGATCTCCACCCCTTTATCCCGGTCCTCGTGGCATTTGGGATTATTCCCCCCTCAAGTCTCTAGTCACAGGGTTCCCCCTCCCCTCTACTGAAGGGTTGATGTGCCGTTAAACAAAATAACATAAACCCTACTCAATTGCCTCCCTTAGTTGACGAAGGGAGACAATTGAGGAATGTAATAATATACATTAGTCTAAATTGTTTTTTATTTTCCAGGATTTATTATAATTATTTCCATTGATTCTTAACTTTGAATAATGCGGTTTTGATATATGTGGTGTACATCGAGGATTTATTAACTGCACATATCAAAGGATTACTGTAGTCATGTATTGAATAGCATTTTTTGGTATAGTAGGGTCCCAATGTAAAGCTTATTTGAAAATTTCAAAATTTAGCCTTTTAACAATAAACCTGTATTTTCTTCAATGTATTTTTGTTTTGTGTATGTTTTGTTTTTCTATAATGTTGAATGACAAACTATATAAATACCCCTGAAGAATATTTTTTAATCCCATAAACTCTGAATATTGAAAAGAAAATTGTGGTTTGACAAATGCAATGAAATCTAATGCTCATGACTGGAATGTTATGTAGCAATGACCGTGATGAAAAAAACTGCATCAAGCTACCTTGGTTAGTTTTTAATCTAAACGTGCCAGAGTGAATGCGTGTGTAAAACGTGTCAAAATATCCAATTAAAATTAACAGCACTGCAACTTACTGAGACTTCACTCCTTCAGCTTCTAATTGTAAAGTGCAAACTTCCCTCAAAGTGGGAAGCTATTATACCAATGGTGGCACCCTGATTGGTTAATATCCCAGCACTATGTAAATCACTGCCATTCAAGAGCCATCTACCTTGATATACTCTAAACAGCCAATCATGAAGGGGGACACAACTCCTATTAACTCATAAATAGTTAACAAAATGCTTGGCATTTTTTTCCCCTCAAGTTGAACAATGAAAGATCTTGAAGAGCAATGTGTTTGTGCCGTGTCTGCTGACAGATCAACAAAATCTTTGGCAAAGCATGAGACGACTACCAGCGGCCCTACTCTCCGGATTTGGCCCCTGCTGACTTTTTATTGTACCCAAAGGTAAAATCCACCCTGAAAAGTCATTGATTTTCTTAAAATGACTTCCAGAATTGGAAAAAATGTTGGGAACAGTGTATCAAGAGTGGAGGGGACTATTTTGAAGTTTCATAAGGTTGTAGGTACAGCTATAAATTTCTTTTTGAAAAAGTTTAGTTTCTTTTTGGACTCACCTCATATATTAGTATGAAAATTATTTTACACAATGATCACTGAAATTTCAATTGCTCAGAATTGAACGGAGATGTATTGGGTTAGTTATTTTTAAACCAACAAAATGTTCCTCATTCCTCTGCAGCAGGGCTCCAAAAACAATTTTAACCGTCCCAAAGGAAATGTAAACCGTCCCGAAAAACAATTTTAACCGTCCCGAAGGAAATGTAAACCATCCCAATATCAAAATGTTTCTTTACGCTGTTAGTAGCATAATAAAAACACTATTAAAATAAGGAAATAAATAATTGTCAACTCCAGTCCAAACCTGGAGTTGTTTTTGTTACGGTAGAAAAACAAAGTCAAGATGACAAGAACAATCCTCATCAAATTAAAAAAAAAAAATTAACGTTGTTCCGGGGATGGTAAAACTGTGTTTGGGATGAACAAATATCTTCCCCGGACGCCTCTGGGACAGAAGTGATTTTTTTGATTTTTTTAAAATCAATTCCATCCCAAAGCCATCCCGGGGAGATATTTGTTCATCCCAAACAGTTTTACCATCCCCGGAACAACATTAATTTCAAGCCCTGCTCTGCACTGAAAAAATATGAGTATTCAAGAATCTTACTCTTCGGTTTAACTCATAAGTAACAATAAATTTCTCTTTGCAGCTTTTAACCCTCGGAATTCTGATTACATTCGAAAGAAATACCAGCAGAAGTTGAAGAAGTTTGAAAAAGACTGTTTACTGACTCACTATCTGAGCCAAAACATGACTGATTATTACATGAAGCCAGCAGAAAGGTCTCAAGAATTTAATAACAACATAGACACTTTCTTTGCCTTAAAAGGATTTGAGCCAAGTCTAACATGGATTGCGTGATAAAATCCTCCTAGACGTAAGGTGTAAATTTTCACACATTGCACTAATCTTCAGCTTTACATATTTACAATGTTTTATATTTATAATTTCATATTAATACTTCAAAGATTATCCTGGTTGGGAAGTTTTTCATTAAAAAAAATATCTAATTTTCTAATCCTTTGAGTGGAAATATGTTTGTGTCTAATAAAGCCGGAAATGCTCTCTCTTCTCATATTGAGAAATATTATCTATTTGATCTAATTGTACTAACAAAAAATATTGTAATAATGTTCTCTAGTTTAACATCATACAAAATAATATGAAGAGCAGAGAAATTTCTCAGAAAAAACCTTTGTATATTATGGCAGTATATCTCAAAATGACCCGTAGTGGGAGCTCACTGGAAAGGAAGATGAAACAAAGGAACAAGGACGAAAACAAGAATGTTTTCTCGGCTTGCACCCGGAGAAATAATGACTGGGTCTTTTTCTCCACGTGTGTGCACTCTTTGTTTCCGTTAGCACGGCACATGACCGGAAACTCAATGCCGTCATGACTTAGACGGCGACAAAGGAAATAATTCTAGGTATTTATCTCCCTTGTATTATTTTAGTGTGAGCCCAACATAATATGACCCACGAGAGAAAATTAACATTTCACAAAGTCAATATAGATCTAAGGTTAAATATCTATCTATTTAAATACTGTGTGTGCATGTATATGTGAAAAAAGAAACACAAATATAGATTCCCTTGAAATAATAAACTGCAATCAGTTCAAATATCAATAATAAACTGAGATGAGTTCACTCAATAAAAGAATTTTGTTAAACTCCTTGAACTTCAATTTAATTTTAACTTGCATTAGGCCTTATATATTTTGTTAATTTTTTAAAAAGATTAATATAGTTATCATGCAGTAGCTATTTTCTTACACTTACTGTGATGACTTGAGCTTCGAAGGAAGTCACAAAGTCAAACAATATATATAAAAGACAGCCTATCTTTTTTTCTATGTAGAAACAAAGTGATCAGTCAAGTTCTTCAGTTTGTCTGTTTCTTAAGTACTAGCTTTAGTTAGTGGCTTTAATACTGGTTAGTAGTTGAGATGATAGGGAGGGAAAATATAATATAATATGGTTAGCATTTAGAAGATTTAGCTGATCTTTAGATATGGCCTGATTTGGGAGGTGCCAAATAGGTGCAACCAGGCTCGTCCACAAGTTGATTCTGACTGGTGACTTTACCGAAAAGCACGCCAAACTGGATACGCTGAGGTTGAAACCAAGATCAACTGTCTAGACAAGCAGGAAGTGCTTCTAAAAATAGTACAGGCCAACTCCTGTTGTCCAGAGGTCATGACACTTATAAATCTTTTAACTGCTGCTGATTTGGTAAGACACTAATATCTAGGAAACCACATTAAAAAAAGAGCCAGTATAAATCAACAAAGGCATTTATTAAATCTATGTCTGAACCACATAATATTGTTCTGTATCATCACTTTCAGCTAACAATCAGATTTTCATATTCTTATTTTATGTAACTCTCATTTCATCAAAAAGAGGAAATGATCTAATAAAGCCTTTCTCAACCTTTTTAGATTAGAGGAACCTTTGAAATAACTTTCATATCCCAAGGAACTCCTGCATGAAAATAATATAAAATATATGTACAGCTAACTACACATCAGTGTGCCCAAACATTTATATGTATTATGATCTAAAAGTAATTATCAATATTCTACAGGAAGATAGTTTTCTACGTATTTGTACATTTTGGTGAACATTCTATTTTTTCAATCCACTCACACCCAAAGGACATTTAATATAAAAAATATATCTTTTATTGTAGCTTTTTAGAAATGTTTCTTTTTAAAAAACTGAAATTTATAACAATTGTAAAAAATGACAGTTGCTGGTCTTTTTTAGTTGGTAAAAATTCTCATACTTCTAGTGTTAAATGTCATCAAGAAAGCAACCACTACTTGTTATATGAAAAGAAAAAAAAATGAAGCAAAATTTAGGCACTTTTGTCTCACATGTATAAAATCTTCTTCTCATGAACTTGTATAAATCTGGCTAATTTATATTGAAGGGTAGGAGCTGATATTTTGGTCCAGTGTATTATTGCTAATACCTGCTGTGATCAGTCCATTCATGTACTTGTAAAATCTCTAGTATCTGTTCAACTCAATCTTATCAAAAATGGATTGATTTGACCAATCACCACTAAAGAAACTAACATTTTTTTACTTTCGTACTTACACAGTATTTCTATTTACTCGAATACTAAGCCAGCACCGCAATGACTGCTTTGAGTTTTAGTAAAAAAAAAAGATTTTATTTTATTTTTTTATTAAATCAAGTATTGTAAACTATTTTTATTAATTTTTTACTACTATTTACATTCATCCTAATTTTTAGTTTGTTTAATCACAATTTCAGTAATGCTGGCACCGGCAGTGTTATTGTTTTGGTTTTAGTAAAAAAAAAGCGATCAATTATTTTATTATTTCATTTTTATTTAGACAAAGTATTGTTAACCATTTTTATTAAGGTTTAACTACTATTTATCTCCATCTTAACTTTTAGTTGTTTTTTTTTTTTAATTACAATTCATTTATATTTTTTTTTACTTTCATACTAAGCTGGCACAGCAATAACTGTTTGAGTTGAGTAAAAAAACGATTATTTTATTTTTTTATTAAATGAAGTATTGTAAACCATTTTTATTAATTTTGGACTGCTATTTACCCTCATCTTGATTTTTAGTATTTTTTAAAAAATCATGTGTAAAATGGTTTACAATAAACATAAACAAATAATAATAGCTTTTTTACTAAAACCGAGTTGAATTGTAATTAAAAAAAAACTACTAAAAGTTAAGATGAAGGTAAATAGTAGTTAAAACTTAATAAAAATGGTTTAGAATACTTTGTCTAAATAAAAATTAAATAATAAAATAATCAATCGCTTTTTTACTAAAACAATAACACTGTCGACGCCGGGCCTTATTGAAATGGAGTATGAAAGATTTCTCCTCAGTTACAGAATCATACATATTTTTTTTAAATCAATGCTCCCCGACTCAAATAACCTATTTGAATACAAATTATTTTCAAAAACAATCTATATTTCTTCCCTTACATAAATATTTTCCTTCCTGTCACTTGAAGCTGTGTTAAATCAATAAAATTTATTCAGAAAAACCTAGAAGTACGTGGATGGAATGTCAGAAAATTCTTTATTAGCAATAGAGTTGTGGGACTATGGAATAGATTACCAGAATATGTGGTTCTATCAATAGATTACCAGAATATGTGGTTCTATCAATAGATTACCAGAATATGTGGTTCTATCAATAGATGCAAATGATCTTAAGAAGAACTATCATTCCGAGGGAAATTATGAATCATTGCCACCCATATATGCTGTGTTGGGGGTGATTAATTAAAAAGTTGGGCTGTGATCACTAAAAAAATGTCTGAATTTTCAAAAAACAAGCGGGCACAATTTAGCATAAGCTTACATTGAAAATTGAACCCCCACTAAAACCCTATTTTGGCTGGGAATTTAAAAAAAAAAATTTTTTCCCATCTCATTAAGGGGAGTGTGTGTACAAAATTTCAAGTTTCTATTATGAATGGTTAGGGATGGGTGATGTCCGGATACATAGATAAAATATAAATGTGTGAACACATGAATAACCTAAACCTTTGGTAGCAGTGATTAATTATGATGTTTATTACACCACTGCAAAGTTTTAACACCCTGTAAATATGATTGTTATGATGTGTGCTTATACAAATTGTATACTTTTTTTTCACACTAAAATAAATGTTAAGTATATTAAACATAAATCTCTTGAATTGTAAGTTTAAAGTAACTGACAAGTAATCACCCTGCTACTAAAACTAGTTCTGTTTCTTATATTTCATCTTCTAATCAATACGATGAAATAGAAAGATAGATATACACACGCATTACCAATACATTAATATCATAAGTAGAGAAGAAAAAAATCTCACTCCAAATCTATTGTCTTGCTTTTTGACTATCATATTAAGGATCAGAGGATTGTGCTAGTTATAAATAAAGGTTTTTTTTAATCACCACTACCAAAGGTTTAGGTTATTAATGTGTTCACACATTTATATGTATCTGGATTTCACCCAGCACTAACAGTTCATAGTAAAAACTTGAAATTTTGCACACAGGCACACACACACTCCCCTCAACAAGTAGGGAAAATGTTTTTTTTGTTTTTTGAAAATTCCACTCCAAAATAGGGTTTTAGTGGGGGGGGGTTTCAATTTTCAATGTAAGCTTATGCTAAATTGGTCACTAGTTTGTGCCCGCTTGTTTGTTGAAAATTCTGACATTTTTTAATGATTGCAGCCCGACTTTTTAATTAATCACCCCCAACACAGCATATATGGGTTGCAGTGATTCATAATTTCCCTCTGAATGATAGTTCGGTTTGTTTCTAGACATGATGAAGCACTTTAACTTTGCATAACATGGTACCACCGACCCAATAAATACCAATAACAAACAATTACTATAATAGTTACTGTTTACGTTCATTTTGTACTAATGCCTTTGGGAAAGGCATGGATCTACTTCTCCCCCTAGCTATGGGTAAATAACAGGGCAGTTGGATCCCTTTAGCCTCGTAAGGCAGTCCATCTAAGAGACAGAAAAAACCTACAGCTTGGCAGTCGCCATAGCTGGTCCCAAGCACAGGCATGGGGCTAGTAACTCGGAAAAAACCCTACTTGCTACTGAAACCGGAGCAGAGTGGTTGTCACCATTTGAAATAATCTCACTCGTGATACGTCTACACGCTAGGACGTGAACCACTAAATTATCAGAGAAAAGGGTCTCCCAAAATGGGAGAGTTCCACTACTGATCATTTGTTACGTTATGGGCTTTGATGATACCCAAAATACGCAACCGACTTGTGTGTTGTACTGGTGTGTAAAGTTGATCTCCATGGAACTGCGTTGTGTCTCTGTAACTGGTAAATGTTTGATGGGACTTGATGCAAAGCTGATTCATTGGGTGTCGTAACTTCACAGGCTTGTCAGTACGGTGTGTAACTGAATTGTGTATCTGCTTTGTTGGGTTTTGTTGATGCTGCAAGGAACTTGGTGGTCAATACACTTTTTCACTCACAAATGAAAACTCGGAATTCAAAATTATCCATACGTATGTTTATTTAAGCTGGCTTACAATAGTGTTAGCTGGGTTAACCGTTCTTTTCAAGACTTGTAAGAAAAAAATCATAACATTTGTAACTATGGATAACTGCTTAATTCCTTAAAGGCTAGACATCGCTGTTTACTAAAGACGTCAATCAAACTCTTAAACTCTTACTACTGTTGTTCAGATCGTTCCCAATTGAGGAAGTTGCGGCTCACATCTGAGATGCGGCGGACAGCATTTTCAAGTGCGTCCTGTCCCCTCCTCCACCCTGGGGACGGGTGGACGGAGTCATACTGACACGTACCTAGAAAAGGCCTGGTTGAGAACTGCCCTCAGAGTTCATTTGTCTCCTATATTTATACCTGAAATTATTTAACTAACACGTATATTTTTCAATTACAAATGCATGGCATTAATCATATTATGTGGCAGCATGTTACGTGGCCACTGTCATTGTTTACCAATTGTAAATTCCTATTTAACTTGTTAACATTCATACAGCGATGGAATTTAAAATGAAACCTTTATAGATAACCAATATTTCTAAGCCTTTTTAAGGATATTAGTTTTGTCAAAATGACATTGGTTAAAAGCAAAAACAAACATCTTACACATACACACAACTATTTGAAAAGTAAAAAAATGGAAGCTTTGCAATATTGAATATAAACTTCCAATGTGTGTAAAGATTTTAGAGCATTAATAAATCTCATTGAAGTTTTCAAATCTAAATATCAAAAGACCAAACGTGTAGCCATCATTAATGTTTTGCATATCTTTTTTTATAAAAAGAATACTGTAAGGAGCAAAATGCTAGAGGAGTGTAAGGTCATGTGATCAGGTTGCCACAAAACAACACAATATGATCAGGTTGCTCCTCTTTCATAGTCTATCAATACTGATGAGCTTTGTTTTTTTTCCCCACACAAGACATCTGTCATTATTATGTGGCTTTGATATACTTCATATATGTTGATTATTAATGGTTCACAACACCTGTTGTGTGGATTCAAGAATGGAATCGGCATACTATTTTGTTCATTTCGTACTAATGCCCTTGGGTGAGGCATGAATTCACTTCTCCCCCCCCAACTATGGGTAAATAGCAGGAGCCTGTAACCCACAATTACTAAATAAAGACAAACTCATTGCCTCACATGTCATGCAACATCTGAGCTTCTTTGTTACTATCGTGTTGCCTCAATCATGTCACAAAACAATGATCAAGTTGCCTCAATCATGTCACAAAACATGTGGCCACAAAACATGCCTCAATCATGTCACAAAACAATGTGATCATGTAGTTGCCACATAATGTGATCATGTTGCCTTAAAACAATGATGATGCCTCAATCATGTCACAAAATGTGATCGTGTTGCCTCAAAACATGATCATGTTGCCTCAATTAGGTCACAAAACAATGATCGTGTTGCCACAAAACATGTTGCCTCAATCCAATCGTGTTGCCACAAAACATGATGCCTCAATCATGTCACAAAATAATGTGATCATGTTGTCACAAAACAATGTGATCATGTCTCAAAACATGATCATATTGCCCCAATCGTGTTGCCACAATCATGTCACAAAACAATGTGATCATGTTGCCTCAATCATGTCACAAAACAATGTGATCGTGTTGCCACAAAACATGATCAGGTGGCCTCAAAACGTGATCATGATGCCTCAAAATGTGATATAGGCAATAACTGAAAAATAATTTCAATATTTTTTTACTGTTAAATTATATCTTCTCTCTCAAAGACTTAATTGATTTATATGGTTTTTTTAAGTAAACACAGTTATCGGAAGGAACTGCTAGAACTCCATAGAAACATGGGTAAATACTTTTACTAAATGCATTACGGTCTCTGACGGATAAATTTGTCATTGAAGGATATATCAATCCCACCCAGACACCAGTACATGCTAAAATTAGTTGAAAAAAATAGCCAGGATAAGGTGGAAAACACATTTTTACCTCAACCAATATGAAGATCATAACAAAAACGCAAAAGACACCACCCAGAAACAAAACCCTAGATAGCTTTGAAGCAAAATTGATGGATATAGTCAACCAAATAGAATTTAGAGACAACATCCAGAAACAACTGAGAAAGGAAGTAAAATTAATCAAAAAATCGAAAGTAATACTGGTGAAAGCTGATAAAACCACCAACATATACAAGCTTAAACCAGAACAATACAAAAAAATACTGGAGAAAGACATACAGAAAAGACACAAACAAGGATTACGAAAAAATAATCAACAGAGAAGCCAAGAAAATAACAGACAAATTAAAAATCAGCGAGAGGGTAGCCCAATAACACAAAAAGCAGGCATATCTTCTACTTAAAGACCATAAGGACGGATTTACTACCAAATCAGAAGTGGGTAGAATTAGCAACAAAATATTAGAAAATATAAATGTAAAACAGCACTACAGACTGAACAAATGGAGTAATACCACGTTTGCACTAAATTGGTTAAAAAAAAAAAAAAAAAAAAAAAATAGTAGAACCGTCTTTATTCAATTTGACATTATTGATTTTTATCCATCAATTACAAAACAGAATGTTAGAAATACATTGATAATGGAAGAGACATAACAAAATACAACATAGAAACTATAACGCACAGCAGAAGAACAATACTTTACAACAATAACACACAATGGGTGAAAAGAGATATCCCTGAATTTGATGTAGCAATGGGTAAATATGATAATGTGCAAATATCAGACCTTGCGGGGCTATATATATTATATAACCTAACAAATAGTAAGGACATAAACATCAATAACATAGGTATATACAGGGATGATGGTTTACTAGTAGTTAAGAATATGACCAGGAAAAAAGTAGATAAAATTAAAAGAGAAATGACCAAAAACCTAAAACAAATAGCCTTGATTTCTATTTTTAGTCCTAATTTAAAAATTGTTCATTTTTTAGACATAACCTAGACTTAAATAATAACAACACCTATGAAAACTACTCAAAGCCCAACAACAAACCATTATATGTTAATATAAAATCAAACCATCCAGCATCAATAATAAAAGAGATACCTAACTCTATAAACAAAAGATTAACAAGCAACTCTTCTAACAGGACAGTTTTTAATAAACACATTGCAGAATATCAAAAAGCACTACAAAATAGTGGATACAGGAAAAAAAATAGGAATAACAGAAGCAGGAAAATACTATGGTTCAGCCCCCTTTCAATAAACATGTGAAAACGAATGTAGGCAAAACATTTATAGAACTAGTTAAAAAACACTGCCCCAGGAAAAATAAACTGCATGAAATACTAAATATCAATAACATAAAATTGGGATATTCTTGCATGGATAACATAGGAAACATTATAACCAGTCATAATAATTATATTAAAAAACAAAACATAGAACAATATAACTGAAAAGAAATGTAATTGTAGAAACCTAAACGAATGTGTAGTGAATAATAAATGTCTCACCAGAGAAGTAGTCTACAGGGCTAAAATATCAACACTAAAACCCAAAAGAGGAGAAAATTTATTCCAGACTAGCAAATCACAAAACATCTTTCAAAAACATGCAACTGCACTATCAACTTACTACTGGAAGTTGAAGGATAAGAATAAAACACCCATGATTACTTGGACAATAATAAAACGGGCAAAAACATGCAAACACTTAAATTCCAGGTGTAAACTATGCCTGGAAGAAAAATTACAAATAATAACACATAAGGATAGAAATAACCTGCTTAATTCAAGATATGAAATATGAATGAAATGCAGACACAGACATAACATGTCATTATATTACATCAATAGATTTGATGGTGATAATATTAATTAAAAAATAGAAACTTGAATAAGAACATAAATAATAAGGCAGTAATTTTTTTTTAAATAATAAAATAATCAAAAACTAGACGAAGATAAATGATATACCGATAATATTAACTAAAAAATAAAAACCAGAATAATATTAAATGAAAATTAGAAGAATACAAATAAGAACTAATAACAAGACATAAACAGAATATTGAAAGACCATGAAGAATAACTAGGATTGGCCAGCATGGAACAGCCAATTACGGGCACAAACAAATTTCACCATTAATAATTGTAACTATATAAGAAATTAACTAAACAAGAGTAATTATTTATCTGAAGATCGAATTCTTGTGAAACCAACTGTACAGGTTGTAATGAACCAATAAATATTTTTCTGCTGATAATATATATATATATAATGATAATAGAAAAGAACAGTGAGGAGATCAGCTTTTAGAAAATAATTCTTTATTTCCTTGACATGTTCCAGCTGTGTCCAACCTTTCTCAAAAACTGAAATATATGGTAGATGTGATTAGACAATGTGAAAAAAAAAGATTGAGAAAAGTGTGTTACATCTCAAACATATTTATTATCATGAAGATATGCATTTGGTCACTGAACGAAATTTGAACATTGCAGAAAAAAAAGCAACAATCAATGCCGGGATAGTCGAAATGAAATGAAGAATATTTTCTATGCCTGGAGAGGAAGGCAAGTGACCTGGTTTATTTGGTTGAAAGTTCTTTATGGGTCTTTGAGCTGGTGGGTGTTTAGATTAAGCAGCTCTTTATAGCTGATACACAGACCTACTTACCCCAAAGACCCATAGAGAACTTTCAGCCAAATAAACATAAAATAAAAATTATGGAACGACTATTATTATATACACAACGAAATATAATTTGTATTATTGTATCAAAGTAGCCGATTTATAGTCACTGTATTTCCTGGTGTTGAGGATGCTACAGCTTTAAGGACACATCTTAATTTTGATTTGCAAAACTTTTAGAAAAACAGAATAAACATGAAATTAAAGTCTCAGCACTTTCACCTACCTTACCAAGATGTTTCATGAGTGGCTTAGCAACATGTAGATCCTCTTGGTCACTTATAGTCTGCTTTTTTCATCTCAGAGAACAACTGAACACAACCAAAACAGATAGTGGGGGAGTGTTTGATTACAATAGTCTTGTTATAAGATTTACCGGTAAACCCTTTTAAAATATCAGTTTTACTTCCTTAGTCAGTAATGTTCCCTCAAAGTCAAGGTTGTTTGAGGAGAGTGAAAATACCAGTAATATTGATATACAACATCTAAATTACTACTAGTCCGTTGGCTCATCTACCATACCAATATGGTAGTGAATTTTTGTGATTACGTATATTTTTATGATTTTGATATTTTTGTTTCTTTACTATTTTATACTAAGTATAATTTATACACTTCATTAAGAGGTCATATACAGGAGTTTCAGATTACTGTCTAGCATAGATTACCTTACTCTGGGGTTAGGACAGGCCTATGACAAAAGTAACCTTCAGCCTGTAGGATGTAGGGTGATTTTTTTTTTTTGACTTATGTAAAAATATTGTCTTTGATGCTGGGAAATATGGTACTTAGAAGCAGTTGTAAAAAAGATTCAGAAAATGCAAATATATACAGCAATACCTTGAACAGTACAGTTTTGATTAGTGTGGGTTTTGATGTAGTACGGTTAAGGTATTGTAAAAATTAATGTAACTAAGTATAAGCTGAAAACAAAAACACATTAAATTATAATAAGACCATGAACAGTGCAGTTTTGAACAGTACGGAAAATTTTGGCACAAATTAACTTATTATTCATACACATGAGATATTTTAGAAAAGTGTCTCATCAGGACTGATCAATCATAATCTGTTGACAATTTTACAAATCATTTTAATTCAAATATCAACAAGACTATTAATTCAAAGTCGCATAATCTCCCTTTGATTATCTCATCTGTTAAAGATGTTGGTTAACTAGGCAGGTTCATTTAAACGTGGTTTGATCAATATTCAATTTTTCTTTTTTTTTTAAATGCCAATGCTTCTCCAGATGAACACTTCTTTTCACAACCATCTCTTAAAAGTTGAGCTTCTATCCAAGTCAAATAGGATCAAAAACTGTGTGTACAAAATCCCATGCAGTTGCAGCAAAGAATACAAAGCTAAAAGTAGCCATCTCTTCTGAACATGACACTTGAATAGCACTGAAAGGCCATAGTCTTTGGGAAGCCCATAGTTCAGGTATCACAGTTTGTACATATAGAAAAGAAAAATAAGATCACTGCCCTCCTCTGAAACAGAGTCACAATAATTGATAAAGAATGACACTGCAAAATACAATCCTAAAAGAATTAGCACATATGCATAACAAATCCCATGAGTAAACCCACTACTGTGATTCAAACTATTTAGGAGCCAGTAATCAAAACAGTTTTTCATATTGAAAAATATATATATTTCTAGCAGAGAGACATAACTCTGAAACATCTTAACTGATCTGCAATATCCCAAAGTGCAATTGAGTTGACAGCTTAAATTTTACAATTTACATGTCCCAAAAAACAAAAGGTCATCCAATGCTGCTTGTGATAACTATGTATGGTTGGTATAATGACAGATATTAACAGATTAAAAATGCAACCAAAAGATGTACTTACACTGATCCAGTTTATTCATACATTTACAATGACAGCAGTCGACGACACATGTGTATGGCTGCTCGTTCACCAGAAAGTAACAGTGCCCCCTTACTGGAAGTTGGTAAGTGCTCTCCTGCCTAAGGGGGATAACTCAAGATACTTAAACTATATTCCAAATTTGTCAATAACTTGGCTTCAGCCTTACTGTCATTAAAATTGCACAGAGGTTTTCCATACAAACAAAATGAGTAATGGATAAACGCAAAGAGTTAGTAAAATAACACGGACTGTAAGCTAAATAAGACCAAGAACAAAACACTGTTAATTTTCGTCTGATTTTTGGAAGGTTATCAAATACAGCAAACACCTGAGAAAGACAGGAGAGTAGAGTGGCCGAAATGTGATAAAAACAACAAAGACTAGCATTCTAATGGAAATTATGAATCACCGCCAACCATATATGCTGTTGGTGATGATCAATGAATAAGTTACTTCTCTCGCTTTTTGTTGGGCTGTGATCACTAAAAAAGGTCCAAATTTTCAAAAAACAAGCAGGCGCAAACTAGTGAGCAATTTAGCATAAACTTTCATTGCATATTGACCCCCCAAGAAACCTATTTAGGGGGAATTTCAAAAAAAACATTTTCAAAATTTCAAGTTTCTACTATGAACGGTTACAGCTGGGCAAAGTCCGGATACATAGAGACATAAATGTCAGAACACATGAATAACCTAAACCCAGCAATAAACCAGTGATTAACATGGAACCTGGTCTGAATTAATCAATGTATAATAGTAAGAAACCGTTGCACTTAACAAATTCATCTGAAATTAGAAAGCATTCAGAGAGTGCACGCCAATGCTATTGTCACTAAAAACTGAATGAAAATCAGTTCATATATAGCTACAATGCAGGGGAGGTAACTGTAACTTTTGACATTCCATATTTTGGACTATTGTTTTAATCAAAAAATCTCTGAATCGAGAAAAGAAATCCTGGATCCTCCCAAATCTACGCTGGAGTTTCAGCTATATAGCACCCAGACATTGGAATCAATTACCCTATGATATCCGGAACATACATACATACTTTAAATCAAAGATAAAAACTTTCTTGTTTCAAGACTTTCATAATTATATGAACTCAGTAAATAAATACACTTTGTAACTAGCTTCTGCCCTGTGTTTCGTATAAAAAAAAAAATTAAAAAAACTTTATTGACAAGCTGCACTTTCTTCTTGTGCGCTGGGGACTTTTGTCCAGTGGAGACTTAAGTATTGAGGTTCTCGAGAAAGGGCGCTTTCTATAAATGCATTTATTATTATTATTATTATTAAAAATTTAATCAATTGTTCATGGCCCACTTAGCCAATGGCCAGCTCTTAAACAAAATGACATTGAAAACTTTTGGAGATATTGTGTGGACAGACAGACTGACAGAAAAACATGAGTGACTACATATACCTCATCCAATTTCATTAGCAGAGGTAAAAAAGATTAGAGAATAGACCTGCAGGGAGAAAAAAAAAAGAAAGATGAGGAATGGTCAAAAAAATATTGAATACTGACAAAATCTCATATAAAAACAGTTTATTTGCAATGGTTTCATCAGGTTTGACCCTTTAAACAGGGATCTACAACTTGAATTACTTAAAATAAAATAGCAAAAGGACTAATTCAAAATCCTCCTCTCATTTACCAGATAAGGTATAACGTTCAAAGAAAATTATTGAATACACAGAGCACAAACAAAATTTGCCTGGAATAAAAAATTTAAAAAATACCATTAGCAAAATAACACTAATGATATATCAAGAATACCAACATATATTGAAAATGTATGATTTTATAGAGAGAAAAAAAACAAGTTTTACTTTAGGGTAACCTCTGTTTTTTGTTTTTAATCAGAGAAAATTAGCCTGTTGAACCCGTAGTACCAATTTACTGGTACAACACTCTTGTCTCTAATCACTGTAGTACCAATAAACCAGTAAGAGCAAGCACCTCAATTTTAGAGTCCATAAAATAGCTTGAAACATAGAGGGATATTAAATACATGGAATCCACCTAAAAAGATGTCAAGTAGGTAAAAAGCCTGTTTATTTTAAAAGAGCCAAGAAATGTCTAAAGTTAAATATAATTGCAAAAGGAAATCTGGTTTATTTTGAGGACCCAGGAAATGTCAAAGCTGGGGGAGTCTAAGCCAGATATATGTTGCAGTAGAAAATTCCAAAACAAAGATAAGTTTTGGATTCTGGAAGGCCAGAAGAGAGATTGTTTGGAGAAAAGGGCCCGGACTGACATTGATGGATGTGGCGGCCCTTGTCGGGTAGTCTGACCAGGTGTGCTATGCTATGCACTGGAGATTTGAGAGAAAGGGGTACTTCTGGCAAAAGGATGGGAAGTCATAATTGATTGTGATTATTTCAATTGATAAAGCAAATTTAAGGACCACCTATGCAAAGCTGATTGGCGTCCACTGTTTGGTCACTGGAGTGACATGCGGTCCAGCCCCTGTGGAGACAGGGTGAAGAATCGGACCAATTGAATTGCAAGTTAGCACCCAGGAAATGAGGGAGGTTGCGAGGAAGATGTGGAATTGAGTTGGGAGGATCCTCGCATGTGGGGAGGAAGATTGATTGATTGGACCGATTAGGTAATTAGTCATGCCCCACACTGCGTCAAACCCACTCCGAGAAATGACCAATTCTCATAAAAGGAGCTGGGATTTGACCAGCAGACGAGGTAGACAAAGCCACTTACCGAAAGCTATGATGGTTTGGCTCATTGGGACGAGGGTTGGTGTGAGTATCTGAGATTACGACTTAATCAAGAAACAGAAATTGCAGTCAGAAGTTCTATCCTTACTTCTTGGCTACAGGCTTGAACCCCTGTATCCTTGCATAGGCCATACTCTGCATCTTCTTAGCCACTACAAACTCTTCCCATCTTTCCCACGAGCCGACCATTAACCGACCGATCTACTTACCCTAGCAAACGTATCACATTGCGTCCAGGTTTGAACTACCATATGAAATAAACACTTAGTTTTTGGTCTAACTAGTGTTGTAGTTCCTGCTTACAGATCCTTTCATTTGTTTTTCGGCACCTCAATGCCTGTTCCCAGAGACGCTTCAACCAAAGCACCAGAACTTCGTCCTTCGATCATTTCACAATATGGGGGAGTACATCGGCTGGTATGGAGTGACAGACAGGGAGGCCAGGCGACATTATGATATCTGGCTGAGAGCTGGGATAGCACCCACTGAGTCGGGAGTGAACTACACTTGTAGAAACTGCAACAGAGTTTGCCACTTGAGAATCAGGCTGTACTGTCACAGCAGGAGCTGCAACTCCATCACAGATTATGTTTGGTGCATACGCCATCGTCTTTCAAGACAGAGGGAGGATGTATCTTTGGCTTCCCTCTGTTTCTGAATATGCACCAAAGACAATATATACATATATATTAGAGAGAGAGAGAGAGCGAGATGCACATTCATTTTTTCCTGATGAACATAGATCATCTTATTTTAATTAAATTTAATTAGTTTTTACCATCATCTTAATTTCAGTTGTTTTATATACAACTTTCAATTAAAAAAAAACAACTGAAATTAAGATGAAGGTAAACACTAGTCAAATTTAATTAAAATAATGAGTTACAATTACTTCATCAAATAATAATAATAAAGATAGAACATCCTGTCAAGATACAAGACAGATTGTTCGCGTGTGCACAATATTGCCGATTTAGCGTGTTTTGCGCTAGATTCAGCACATTTGGCAGTGTAAAAAGCACTAAATTAGCACTGAAACATTTTGGCCATTTCTTGGCTATTTTTTACCATTCTTAGTGTCTTTTGGATGTTTTTTTGCCATTTCTGGCTATTTTTTTTTAATTTAGCATTTTTTAGCAGTCAAAAATATTTTTTGGGTTGGCAGCTCTGGTTGTGCATTTATTTACTTATTTAACGTAAAAACCAGACATTAAGGATAAAACAATTTGGGGGCCATAAAATAATTAGTGTTAAATGCGCATGTGTAAAATAATAGGAAAGGTTTTGCAAAGACGGTAGATGTAGTAAACCAATCAAACGCTTGGCTGAATTTTGATTCTTTTTGGGGGTAAAATATGTTGAACTAGAGAGTCAACAAGAAATCTTGACGAAAGGCAGACATGGTTTTTTGACTGCCCAGCCGGACAGGGGGGGAGGCAAACAGGGGGGAGCGGGTTAGGGTTAGCTAGACGTTAAAGTGGGAGAAGGGTGGCAGCTAGCCAACGATCCATTACAGTAGTTTGGCGCTTTGCTGAAGTGTTGGAATCCGAACCATGGGTGCATCCTAGAAATAAAGGAATCAATTTTAACGGATTGTGTTGTTTTATTTCCGCTTAAGACGGAGAAGCTCTGGAATTTGCATCCCCCCCCCACAGGTATCCACCAGGAAGATATGGTATGTTCCCCGTATTTCATATTTATCTCTCATCTCTCCCTTGTGTCCGGTGGGGCATTTTTGGGCCACGAACTGGCCTGGTCACCGCCTCCGATACTAAAGACTGCTGCAACCCACACGTGCACCGCGATGCACGTCATCCTTCATCGATAGCACTATTGCTCTTCTATGTATTTTTATTAGAAACTGTCAGCCAAAACTGTCAACATAGGTTTCTTTCAGTTTTCAAGTTGGTCTGCCTGGCTATGTATCATGCTTACAGGCTGCACCGATGAAAAATTTCAACATTTACTTCTTATGTCTAAAAAAATCGTTTTGTTTTTTGAAAATTCCCCCCATAATACGTTTTTAGGGGGGGGGGGTCAATGAGCAATGTAGGTTTATGCTAAATTGATCCCTAGTTTGTGTCTGCTTGCTTTTTAGAAAATTTAGACTTTTTTTACTGATCACTGCCCAACAAAGAGTGAGAGAAGTAACTTATTCATTGATCACCCCGAATACGGCATACTGCCAAAAGACGTTGGTCACGTGACGGTTTCTATTGAGTGACTAATCAGACCCGTTTATTCTTATTCCACTCATTCTTGGCGCTGCTTCTCCTTTTAATGACAGATATTAACGGATTAAAAATGCAACAAAAGATTATGTACTTACAGATCCTTTTATTCAAATAATGACTGCGGTCAACTAAACACGCGTGTCCTCCTGAGCTCTTTCTTCTACTAAATAACACAATACAAAATAGCTGCTCATTGACCAGAGCATAAAACAACACCCCCTAGCAGAAATCTTCTGCCTAAGGGGAATAACTCATGATACTTACTTAACAATATCAACACCATTCCAACACTAATTGGTGCCCCTTAATGCTGTGTATTGCGCTTACATACAGTTTTGAAAAAAGTTAATTTTTTAAGATTTTAGAGGGGGGGGGGGGGGGTATTTACAATGTAACTATAATGCTAAACCGGACCCTTACTTTCCACCATTCATACATGCTTTGAAGTATTCGGTTACTTTTGTTGTGAAAATTGTAAAATTTTGTTCGCTAGTAATTTTTTGTGCTTTCATAAAGGTGGTGGGGTGGGGCTACGCAGCACCGGAAATGTAGGCTCTAGTTAGATTTGGATATTTTAACAAATTTTACGAATTATATCAATTTTACCTGGTCAAAAATGAGTCAAATACTGACAATACAGAACAAATGCGGGTGTGTCTTTTTTGCAAATATAGTAATGTACACGTAACATTTTAAAATTTTACCTGGTCTGGTCAACATTTTAAAATTTTACCTGGTAAAAAATGAGTCATAGAGTGTTAAATAATGACAATGCAATACAAATACGGGGGTGTATTTGTTGCAAATATAGAAATGTATGCATAACATTTGCTAAACAATAAGAAAACAAAAACAAAAAAAGAAAAGAATGCAAAAACTTCATTTATTAATCTTAGTTGATATTGACCAATCAGCTTCTTACTGGTCTGTATACAAGATCTACATTCATGCATTATTTGACAACAATAGTGGAAGATGGAAACAGCTTTCTTCATATATATAAACTAGTTATAACCCGTGAAAAAATTCACAGACATTTGAATATCTATAAGATGAATCTTTTTAGGAAAAGAAACAATTTTATATCCGACAGAATATGATAATTATAATGACGTTTTTTTATTAAGAACATATATATGCTCGGCCCGAAACGAGTGGCCTAAATCGTGTAAATAAATACAACGCTCATTTCTTTATTTACACCATGCGTTTCGCAACCATGTCAAATCTGTGCCGAGCAAATATATGTTCCTAATAAAATTCACTGAATACACACACACACACACACACACACACACTTGTTTGAAAATATTTTACCCTAAAATATTTCTTCAACTATCATTATACATATACACACACACACACACACACACACACACACAAGGCCGTAATGCATTTGGTAAAAATATCTATCCATGTTTCTGGAGAGTTCCAGCAGTTTCTTCACATTCTCTTACTTTAAGACTTAAGAGTTCACTACTTCAAAGCTTTTAATAGTGTAAATAAATGTTTTCTGTTCTATCAATTTCATCTGATGTGTTAGTAAAAAGTGACTGAACTCATTTAAGTGGAAGAGTCCATTGTTTCAAATGGTAGGTAGGAGATATTTTTATCAGTAAAATTGGTACCTTTTAGGTGGAAGAGTTCATTTTTACGGACAGAGAAACAAACAGAAAAAGTCACACTGTTCATTACATAAGATAGATTTCATGTATATTCATTTTGGCCCGAAGATCTGACCATCTAGACAAGATTTGTGACAGATTGCATACAGGTGTGAATCTATTTACTTATTTAATGTAAATACATACATTAAGGATTAAACAAATAGGTAGTCACAAAATAATTGTATTTGGATATTTTCAAAATTTCATTCGGTCAAAAATTAGTAATACATGAATACCTTGATTAGTGCATTTAATTCATTCCAAGATTTTCCGTACCGTTCAAGACCCCAATGTTCAAGTCTTAATAGAATTTAATGTTATTTTCTATAGTTTTGAGAAGGGTCATTAATATTCAAATGGTTCTTCAGACGATTGAACTCCTTGTTATTTGTGTTGTAAACACAATGTTTCGGCTAATCTATTCTTCGGCCTTCTTCACATGTAAAATCCGACTGATGGGTTAAACAGAAGTTATGTTTAAAGGGGATAACCCTTATAGCACATGGCCCGGGTGTTTCTGTGTCTTTGTCTTGTCGGGTTTAGGTTTGTTGAGAAGTGGAAGTCACATCAGGTTGAAATCTGCACTTGTCTGGTTAATGCATTTAGTCGACATTTTGATGTGAGCTGCCTCTTTGATTTTTCTGTTTCCAACATCGTTCTCTGTCAATAATCTGGACTTCCTCCCAGAGAGGAAGATGGGAGGAAGTCCATATTATTGACAGAGAACGATGTGGCTTCCACTTCTCAACAAACCTAAACCCGACAAGACAAAGACACAGAAGCCCCCAGGCGCTGTGCTATAAGGGTTATCCCCTTTAAACATAACTTATGTTTAACCCATCACACTCAGATTTTACACCTGAAGAAGGCCAAAGAATGGATCAGCCAAAACGTTGTGTTTACAACACAAATAACAAGAAGGAGTTCAATCGTCCGAAGAACCATTTGAAAGAATTTAACATGTTTATTTTTCCATCTTATCAGCATCAGCTTTTTTAACGTCTGTCGTTAGACATAGACCTTCCCCAAGATTTGTCAGATCCATCTTATACTTAGTTCCATTAATTCGTACAGCAATACCTTAACCATACTAAATCAAAACTTGCACTAATCAAAACCACACTATTCAAGGTATTCCTGTATAAATAATGACAATGCAGAACAAATGCTTTGTTTGTTCTTTGCAAATATGGAAATGAACAGGTAACATTTGTTAAACAATAATAAAACAACAAAAAAAGATAAAAAGAAAAGAATACAAAAAGCTTCAGGTATTAACATCCGCCCATATTGACCAACGTGCTTGCTACCGACAGCTTTGTATACTGAATCTACATGTACACCTGATTTAATAACAACAGTGCAAGATGGTATCAGCTTTCTTTATATATGAATAATAATCTTACAAATTGCAGTATTAGCAAAATCAGCACCACTTTCAGAATATCGAGGCAGCTGTGCATATGTTATTGTCATTGAACAGATGGTAGACATTGATATGGATAGGTATGATGTCTTCTTAGGACAATTTTGAAGGAGGTGTGGGCGGCCTAATGGTTAGCAGCATAGAAAATGGAATTGACAAACCAAGTTCAAACTCCTGTTGAGACAGTTTGTGTTCACTTTGTGCCAATGCACTTGAGAAAGGCATGAACTCATATATCCCCCTAGTTATGGGTAAATAGCAGGACGGTTGGAACACTTTAGCCCTGTAAGGCAGTCCATTTAAGAGAAGGTTACTCTGATAGAAAAAACCTACAGCTTGGCAGTTGCCATAGTTGGTCCCAAGCCTGGTTGAGAAATGGGGAGGGTTGGGTGTCGGACCAGCACTCTAATGGGAAAGGCATGAATCCATCTCTCTCTACACCCCCCCTCCAGCTATGGGTAAATAGCAGAGAAGACTCTTCAGCCTTGGCTAGCAACCAGTGACAGACAATCCTGAATTCCCATGGGATAGCCCAACCCCACGTCTAGCATCAAGAGAGTCTGGCAACGGACAGAGTAGAGAACGTGTTCCTTAAAATGTATGGTTAACGGGGCTCTGGTGAAGCTTCGATGGGCCTGGCAAGCCAGAAGTGGATTATAATAAACTGCTCAAGTTAAATAAAGGAGAATAAAAAATTTCTACCTTTGAGTCTTTAATTATCATCTGACGGAGGGCTGGCCCTAGTTACCAGCAACGCAAGTAGTCGACTGGGGCACCAAGTGCTAGGGGGTGTCTGTCATGTGTCCATGACTTTCCAAATACAAATGGGAAAATGAATGATTAAACAATAAAAGCAGTCAAAATAAAGACTTTAAAGGGTGCCAGGAATTCTAGGGCTGGCCCTGTAGAAAGGTGAAAAGTAGACTAGAAGTAAGACCTTAGATAATAAGTTACCAGAAATATCTGAACAAACGCCAGATAGTCAACAGAAAAAAACTAGCATTCCAAGGGAAATTTTGAATCACCACCACCCATATATGCTGTGTTGGGGATCAATTAAAAAGTTGGGAAAAGGGGTGATCAATGAATAAGTTACTTCTCTCGCTTTTTGTTGGACTTTGATCACTAAAAAAAGGTCTGAATTTTCAAAAAACAAGCGGGCACAAACTAGTGATCAATTTAGCATAAACTTATATTGCATATTGAACCTGCCTCTAAAAATCTATTCGGGGGGAATTTTTTTTAAAAAAGAAGAAAAAAAACCAAAAAAAAACCCAACATTTTCCCTACTCATTGAGGGGAGTGTGTGTGCAAAATTTCAATTATGAACGGTTAGGGCTGGGTGATGTCCGGATACATAGATACATATAAATGTCAGAACACATGAATAACCTACACTCAGGAATAAACCAGTGTTGTGGGTGGCAGTGATTAATAACTAGTTACTAATAGCACATCTAGAGTTATTTTGAAGTCTTAGTAATCTTCAGTGCACTGATTTCCAAAGCATGTGTTGCGGCTCCCCGCAAGGTAAGAGGGAATAAGAGAAAGCAAAAGGTTTGGGAACCACAGTTCTAGTGGTGTTTTGTTTTTTTAGGTAAATTGGAAATCAATTGACTGACTATTTTTAGTTTTCCCAATCTCAGATGCGCAACATATTTTATATAAATATAGATTTTTAAGGAAAAAAAACCCCCAAAAAACAAAAGACAGCATGCCAATTTAGTAATTTCCACCGAATATATTGCCTATAAAATAAACAGAGCAGAAAGATATTTTCTTGTAATTTTAAATGAGGAGTTAAGATATAATCATTTTTTATATGAGAATTTAAAAAACAGCTTCCAATTAAATATAATAAAAAAAATGACATAAAATACATATTTATTGGAAATTTATTGTCTTCCTTTCCCTAAATTTCTACTTACCCCATATCAGAAAAGTTACAGGGGTTAAAAATACGGACTTTTCCATTGGCCAAAATTCAACCAATGGGAAGCCCCTAAAAAAAGGGTCATGTGATGAGATCCTTGCCTGACAAGGGAGATTCAAAAGCAGCCTCTTTTTTCACCAACACCTTGAAGTGACCACATCATTTGAGGGCCTTTTGGCCCCAAGCAGCTAGCCGCAGTGGCCTTTTCAATCAACAACTCTTGCCAAAGGGTTTAACATCCCTTTTACACGGCTGTCACAAGCTGGCCACTAGAGCTTGTCGGACAAAATGACTGACAACGCTCAAATCATTTCTTCGCACTTTCAAAAACACAATGAAACAACTTCTTTCCTTCAAGATTCTTTTTACTAACAGCATGAAGCTGTCAGAGGCCAAAAAAGGTCCTAACACAAAAACAGTTGTCAGACAAAATCCGCACAGGAACCTGTAAAAAAAACGTTTTGTCTCAACAATTTAAACAGACCACGTGGAACTCTGCAACTTGCCAGCAATCTACTCGTCTCAACAAAGGAACCGAATTCCTACTACATCTTCCAGCAAAATAAACTTTCTATACTATAATGAACACTTGTTAGTCGGAACTGCAAGTTCTCTGTGGATCCCCTCCATTCGCAACAGACCCAAACTCCTTTTTCTGTCTTCCTACAATTTGTCTGCTCTTTATCACTGTTATTAAAAAATTGGATATACAGAAAGTTATTGCATTGTTTGTACTTCTTTCACATGTTCCAGTCAGAGCGGCCCTAATCGTGGTTAAAGCCCCAAAAATTCCCATATATTAAGCTTCTATCATAAGCTACCGTTCATTCGTAGAACCAATTCTTTAATCATATTTTCAAATT
>VCCN01001112.1:1662653-1672707 GCA_006491835.1 Architeuthis dux
GATTTCTCGAGAAGCGCTGATCCAAAAAACTTCAAACTCGACTTGCATGCTGACTAATATATCTGGCAAATGTCAACTTCGTACAATGACAGTTGTCGAGTAATAGCGGTGCATTAGATTCCTCGAGAACCACTAATCCAAACAACTTGACACTGCAATGCCTGGTGTGCTGATTAATGTTTATATATGTATGCTTAATATCAATAAACAAGCAGAAGCTACCCAACAACATCCCCCATGAGGAGCCGCGTGACTAATCTACCGAATTTCAACTTCGTACAATGGTCAGTTGTTGTCGAGTGTTGAGTAATTGCAATGCACATACAAGCACGCAGAAATTTCTTCAACTGTGGTTGTTGCATGAAATATTTCCCTGGTCACATTTTAAAACTAAATAAATTAAACATTCGAGAAGTAAAAAAAAGTAATTAATTAGTAATATGCGAAGTTTTAGTTCTATTCCAATAACAAAAATATTTTTATGATTTTTTCCCTAACAATAGTAACAACACATAATTATTACAAGAACAGACATTTCACGAACACTAGTTCAAGTTGATACGTGGAAAAATAATAATCCTAGAAAAAAAAACAAAAAAAAAAACACATAAAAATAATTCCACAATTATATCGAATCGATACTGTGTTGGTTTTCTTTCTCCAACTTGACCTCATGTTTAGTTTCAGGAAATGGAAAATGCGTATTAAAACAAAAATCCTAGGTTTTTAAGATTTAATTCACATTGTGAAAGATAAAAGATGGGCAAGTTTTATTTAGAAGTGAAATTTTGGTGAAAATCGTTTGAACAGCATTTGTAGCAAATAAATGTTGAATTATATTCTATTTTTTTAACATTATTTATTCAACAACTACCTAACACGTCACTACCTATTGTTTGCTGTTTTTAAAAAACTTTATATAGCTAATTTTTGTTTATATTTCTTATAAAAGACAAATAAAATGGGTTAAGATTCGTTTTAATGTAACTATTACTGTTCAGATCTTACTGAGTCGAATATACGATTAAAAAAATTAAAAAATTTTTTAAAAAAATAGAAAAACATTTTTTCTGCGAATGTAAACAAGTTTTCAAACTCGGTTATCTCCGGTTTTATATTGTCTACAGAAATAATTTTTAGTTGATAATTTTCTACAATCTTTCTTTTATTATTAACACAAAGATTATTACGATTGGGGGTGAATTTCCCGTAACCAACGTCTATAAAATGTTAGGTGGTTATTTTGTAGAAGGTGATGTGTATTTTCAGTAACACCAAGTAGGCTGAGAAGATGGGCCGATGAAAAGCGTAACCTTCGGCGTGTAGGACGCACGGGAAATCTTCGATGCCGGAAATACGGTTTTATTTAACTACTGACTACACAAAAAATTCAAGTTTTGGGGGCTGGGTTTCTTTTCGTTTTTACTCTTACGAAACACAAGGTGTGGGGATTTTTGTCTAGTTTTACTTTCTTCCAGATTGTACAACTTTTTAAAGATTTTTTTTTTACTTCCCCTATTTTTTTTAGCAGTAAGTAAATATTTTGTTAAGCTTACCGTATATGACGGCATATAAGACCCCCTTTTCTCGCCCCCCCAAACAAAAGGTAAACGTAACCTTCGTTGTACTGCCTCACATTAGCCAGAACAAAACAGAAGTTGTTTGTTTTTTTAAAGTAAAACTAACTGAGTTAATTCAGGAGAATGTGTTTTTTCTTGTTATTCCCTGCTTAAATAATTAAAAGTTTAAATATCATGTCACGATCAACATTAATTTAAAATACATGTTATGTTGGTAAAAAAAACAAAAATTTGCAATATACATGAAAAAATAAAAAATGAAATACCATCATTGGGCAGGATATTTCCAATCGGGTTTGATTCAAAGATGCTATACTTATTAGGATCGATGTATGTATCCAATTTGATAATGTTGTCGTGTGGAGTAAGGGCCATTCCATGGTCACTTGTCAGAATGATATTGATCTTTTCCAATAAACCGGTCTCGTTCAAACGTTTTAGAAGGTACCCGACTAAATCATTCAGTTCAGTCAATTTCGCATCGATTTCTTTCGAATATGGCCCGAATTTATGTCCTGTGGCATCGGGTTCCTCAAAATATATCTGACCCAAGTTTATCGGGTAGAGGGGATCCGTGAACCAATCCACTATTTTATCGACACGGCTTGTGAAATTCAACAGATTGTTATGATCAAATTCGAGGTATTTATAAGGACGGAAACCTTTAATAATCGCCCCATCTCCGACCCAATAAACAATTCCACTCCGGCCGCTGTTGTGTTGCTGTTTTTCATTCGTAACCCAAATGGGTTCCCCTCCGTTGTCCATCCATTTCGACTCACTCACTTGACGCGTCCAGGGGTGAAATGTCTCGTTGAGGACAGGGTCGAACATTGTATTTCCGACCACACCATGACTCTCTTCGTAGAGACCTGTCACCAATGTGATATGGTTGGGGAAGGTTTTTGTAATGAAAGCGTTTTTAAGGCCTCTCTGGGCGTGAACCCCGTGTCTCTGTATCCAGGTAAAATTGCCGAGACGAGCGTTGGGATGTGACATATAGTCCCATCGAAATCCGTCAAAAGATATGAGAAGTAATTTTGGCAGATCTGCCGATATGGGTGATAAACAGCCGCAAATCAACAGGATCGAGAAAAGGCAAACGGGGAGAAACATGTCACTATTTTTGCTTTCTTTCTTCGTGTACAAGTTCTTTCTGTAGTGACTTGTTTTCCCCTTTAGTCTGCTAAAAAAATGAGCAACAGCTAAAGCGCCTGTTGTTGAGATGTCACCGCTCCGGTGTCAGTGAATGACTGTACTGCTCCGTATAAACTTCCTGGTTTATATGCACAGTGTTAAAGCGGTATCGTAGACAAACAAACTGATGGCTTTTCTTTCAAGTATCTGTCTCACTGCTGCGTTTGTGTGACTTTATCTTGATTAAAAACAATTTTCCTAACTAAATGAGCACGATAACAAGTCGAAAGAAGAAGTTTTATCAATAATTGTTTTGTTTGTATTGTTGGTTAACTACACAGAATGGAAAATTTTATTTTCTAGTTGTTATCGTCCGCCCGCCCGCTTCCACTCTCCTTTATTTCATTTGAGCAATCTACTATACACTTCCGGCTTGTCAGGCAGTATTGCCAACTCAAAAAATATTTTCGCGCTAGTTTGACATCCAAAAAGCGCTAAATTCTTTTTAAATAGCCAAAAAGTGGCCAAAAAGACACTAAAAATGGTCGAAAATGGCCCAAACCTGCCAAACTGTTTTAGGCGCAAACGCACTGCTAAAACAAGAAACGCACTGAATCTAGCGCAAAACGCGCTAAATCGGCAACACTGTTGTCAGGCCCGTCGAAGGGACATACCCCCCCCCCCAAGTAAGGAGACATGGATGTGGATGGGCTTTACCCTGCCACTCTAGCCCATGACGTATTGGCAGGGGGGAAATGGATACATGCCTTTCCCAATGGCATTAGTGCGAAGTCTCAGCCAGAGTTTAAACTCGGCTTTTCCATCTCATTCTCCACCTCTCACATTTAGCCACTCACACCTGGTGCTAAAACGTGTTAAATTTTGTCAAAGTCACGATTTAAAAATTTTTTATAATTATTTCTGTCAGACTAGTCTTACCCTACTCCCTCACCCACGGTTATCTCTTCATTTCTGCACGAATTACGAGGATCAGTCTTGAAGAATCTATCTCTAATACAAGGGTGGTGGTCAGTGGCGTTTCTAGTTCTTAGAAAATGGGGGGGGGGCAAAACTCGTAATGCATGTGACGAGAAATTTTCACTTTTATACTTTTATACTTCACCACGTTGATATACACAACTTATGCCAGTTCTATCTAAGGAAAGCAACTTTTTAATAGTTGCTTTTAATAGTAATTTAATAATAATTTAATAGTTGCTTCCCTTAGAACTGGCATTAATTTTGGGACAAATCGGGAGTTACTTCTGTGACGCCCTTGTATGTAGCAAGAGTATTTTTCAAAGGTGTCAGTAGGATTTGGGGAGGCAGTCACAAATATACAAAGAAAGAATTTATTCAGCCCAAATTCTATTCCAGATTATATATTACTATTTCACGGATACTAAGTGGATAAAAGCATTAGTAACTTCATCTCATTCCTTGGTGTTGTATAGCGGGGTGTCCTGGACTTGGATAGAAAGGAAACTCGAAGACTTGCTTGTAAAAATATCTGGACGTATTTTTATTACACAACATACATCTTTGTCGGCCGGAGAGTGAAGAGTGGAAGAGAAAAGACAAGGAGAACCGCCAGGCTGTCCCCAGCAGGGACAGCGGTCTCGGGCTTTAACGGCTTTAACGGCTTCTTTTAGTGTCGAGATTTCTGCCCGCTCCCAGGGATGGCAGTCTCCTGCTTTATAGTTTCTCTAAGGCCTATGTGGTGTGAATCACCGGTTCCGATTTCCTGTTTTGAACACTGACACATTTCCGTCCAGCTGTCCGGATACACAAATCATAACATTGGTAGCTGTGAGTTCAATCTCTGAGCTAGGCAGTACAGGAAAGTATACGCTCAGTGGAAAAGCAGGGTGTCACCATAAGGAAAGTTCAGAAATCTCTAGGTAATGATACTAGATATGACAGAAAAACTACAAATAAGGACATATACCACAAATGTTCTGTTTGAAGTTCCTTGACAAAAACCTGGTGTTGTATACTGTGACAAAAACCTGGTGTTGTATACTGGGATGAAAGATCCTGAACTTGGAGAGAAAGGAAAGGAACGAATACTCGAAAGTTGTTTGTAAAAATATGAGAACATATTTTTATTTCATCAGTTACATTTCGTCGACCAGAGAGTGAAAAGTGGGAGAGATAATGAGAACCGACAGTCTGTCCCCAACAAGGACACCGGTCTCGTGCCTTCCAGCCCGGTCGCTGCTGTCTGTCTCTGTCTGGGTCTCATGAGCTTCCTATCTGCTGGCCCCCCTCTCTCTCTCTCTCTCTCTCTTTCTCTCTTATGGGCTTCCATACGCCCACGCCAGTGTGTCATTTCCAGTTTCCACATCCTGTTTTGGGACATCTATGCATATGCATATTTCCTAAGGTCCCCGGGTCACTTCCACTTCCGCACAGGTGTTGGCCTGGAAATGACCATGTGGCAGTATATCATAACATTGGAAAAGGCCCAGAATCATTGATTAAGATTAACGACTGTTAATTCTTTGCTTTTATTGTTTGTTAGTTTGTATGCTAGTTAAAATGTATTTGGTTTTAACCGTTTGATGGCTGCTGATCAAGAGACCAACTTCAACTACCAGAACGAGGCCTTCCGGTATCAGAACCGAGGCTTCATCTGATAGCTTCCGTTTCAGCTAAGATCGGGCGAGTTGCTTCCCTTTATTTACATTTAAATCAACAAATGAAATATGGACATTTTTGGACATTACAACAACATTAGCAAATCTTATTTTGTATTGATTGATTACAGAGAAAATATAACTTAGATATTGTAATGTTGTCTGATATTAATGTCTTTGTTGCTTGTTGTTCGTTTGTTCTTATCTGTCTTTAGCTGTGTTTAGTTTGAACGCGTTTAGTTCACAACCATAACTGTGTTTAGAAAAAAGCAGAGAGACGGAACAAAGACGTATGCTAAGGGCTATTGCCTGTGAAGAAGAGAGCCTTCCCTGTTCTCACTTTGGGCCCACGTTTTTGGGGACTGGAAATGGAATGGGGGCTTGCTTCGGTGTGTTTATTTATTAAGTGTAAACATTAATACATACATATATAGACATTAAACATATATTCAGTGATTTTGGGGGGGGGGCTATCCTCAGCTCTGACTTTTTTTTAAAACCTCACTGTCATAACCTCTGGACAACAGGAGTTAGCTTGTACTATTATAGAAACACTTCCTGTTGTCTAGACAGTTGACCTTGGGGTCGACCTCAGTGTCCCTAATTTACCACGCTTTTAGGCAATACTCTTCAATTAGAATCAACCTGTGAACGAATCTAGTCACACCTATGTTGGCGTCTCCTAAATCAGCATATGAAAAGATCAGCTGAATCTTAATGCTAACAACACTATATTCTATTCTCCTCCTTATCTTCTCAATTACTAAACACCACTAAAAGCCACTAATACTAATACTAAAGAACGAACTGATCACCATATATTTCTACACAGAATACATATACATATTTCCTAAGGTCCCCAGGTCACTTCCACTTACGCACAGGTGTTGGCCTAGAAATGACCTTTTGTGGTAGTATATCATAACATGTTGTCTTTGTGGCTACAATATTTGCATGTGGCTGACGGGTCCTCAGGTGATCATATATATCCACTTGCCCCATAAAAGGTTAAAAAGGGGAGATACATTTAATACATAAATACATCAAATTATTAATTTTTGAATTGTATTTCTTTCATCTTAATTTTAGTTGCTTTTTAACGCAACACTCACAGCATCATTCTACGGCCATCAGTAAGCAGTGCAGATTAGAAATAAAGAATGAACCTCCAGTGAAACTCGAACTCGTATCCGTTATCCTCGGGAGCTTGTCTTAATGTGACAGGTGCCTTATTAATTAGGCCAGGGGATGACGAACTATGACCCACAGGCCAAATCCCACCCACGGCCTCGGGTGTTGTTTGCATACACAATTCTTTGTTTTCCTTATCCATCTTTGGTTAGCGAAAAATAGATAATATGTCTGGTTAGTCATTCAATAGAAACCGTGTCTTTTGGCAGCATGCTGTGTTGGGGGTGATCAATTAAAAATTGGAAAGAATAACTTACTTCTCTCGCCTTTTGTTGGGCAGTGATCACAAAAAAGTCTGAATTTTCAAAAAACAATAACCATGAATGCATGGGACAAACTGGGGATCAATTTAGCATAAACTTATATTGTAAATTGACCCCCCCCCCAAAAAAAAACCATTATGGGGGGGATTTTCAACAAAAAAAAGAAGGTTTTTGTAGACATGATATGTAAATTTTCAGCCCTCTATCTCTATCGGTGCCGCCTGTATGCGTGATACATACATAGCCATCAGACTAACTTGAAAAATGAAAAAGAAACCTATGTTGACAGTTTTAGTTGACAGATCTCATTTTTGCAGCACCCACTATTGAATCAATGATTCATAGCTAAAAATGTTTTCAGACCACACAAGCTGTTTCCATAGCTTTGTTTTATCATTGTTCCATTTTTTATATTAATCACCGCTACCCACAACAGACTGGTTTAAACACTGTTGCTGGGTTTAAGTTATTCATGTGTTCAGACATTTATATGTATCTATGTATCCATCTATGTATCCGGACTTCACCCATCCCTAACCGTTCATAGTAAAAACTTGAAATTTTGTACACACACTCCCCTCAATGAGTAGGGAAAATGCTTTTTTTTTTGTTTTTTGGAAATTCCCTCCAAATAGGTTTTTACTGGGAGTTCAATTTACAATGTAAGTTTATGCCAAATTGATCCCTTAGTTTGTGTCCAGCAGCATTCTCACTTGTTTTTTGAAAATTTGTACTTTTTAGTGGTCAGTGCCTGTAGCTGACGCCAGACACAGATAATTAGAGAAAAATAATTCACAAAAGAACCAGGTGTCCGGCGGTGAAGAATTGGGGTAGGAAGCATTCAGGCGGTATTGTATGGCACCATGGTCTCCAGCTATGCGAGAATTTAAGTAGGTCCAAGGTCTCCAGGGACACCCCCTGGTAGGTTTGTGGATATCCAAATCTCACAAAGGCGACCCCAGGTTTGATCGCGCCGAAGCCAGGGTCAGAATAACTTGGCCTTATGACTCCACGGTTAATGAGGAACACGTGTTTAACGCACACATGCATTTCTTTGCCCACATTAAGAGTGCCGAGACTTCACCATGCAGTCTCACAAAATCAATCTTCAAGGCAGCACATGGTTTCTCCTCCTCTGAATCACGACACAAAGCCCTAAGACAAGCTACAAACTGGCAAAGGCGAATTACGGTAATAGAAAGGTTTTCACCTTTATCTCAAACTTTTGTGCTCTAGTTCAAGATGAATTGAACTAGAATAGCCACTCCAAACAAGTTTCATGAACTTATTCCTTCTTTGTAGTTATCGAGTGATTGTGTGTTCAAATGCTGTATATGTTATTTACAATGTTTTTACCGTTTATATGTGTGTATTTTGCCTAAGTCACTGCCTTATCATCGTATTTGCTGTTTTCTGCGTTCAAGTGTAAACATTATGTATGTCGATTTACGATGTTAATTGTTTATATGTATTTGTGTATTTTGCCTAATTTGCGGCTTTATTATTATATTGCAGTTTTCACGTTGTACTGAACGTAAAGTTGTACTAACACGTTGTAATAAAAATCGTTTATGTACACCAGTATTAAGCGTTAGACCTTTTCCTTCATGATACAAGCTGGGCTGTAGTTACACTGCCCACCACCACTGTTTAAATTACGAGGTAAAAAGAAGCATATATAGGTGGCGGTGATTCATAATTTCCCTTGGAATGCTAGTTTTTTTTTGTTTTTTTTAAATCGCCTTGGCAATTGCAAAACATAAAAATATTTCTAATCTGGCGTGCCAACGAATAAATTAAGCGACCATGTTAAGACTCCCCTCTCAAGGATATGGGATGTGAGTTTGAGTCTTGTCGGAGGCTTATTCTTTATATCCGATCTGCACTTTTTACTAATGACCATAGAATAACACTCTGAGAGTTGTAATAAAAAGCAACTGAAATTAAGATGAAAGAAATACTAGTTAAAAATGAATAACTGACCACCGACTTTTGACTTGAAGCAAAGAATTGAATGTATAATTGCAGGGGGGGGTGTCCCCTCAGGCTGCAACTCCCAATTGTACTTAAAGGGGTAAGGTCAATCCCTGATGCCGAGACGTGCCAAAGTGAAATGCCAAGGATACTGGAGAATTTCTGGCTCTATCCACATTAAACTTGACCTTGTGTCATATTCTGCCCTTGCGGAGAGGCAAATAAATACTGTTTTATCAAAGAAATTTTTTTTCCAAAAAGCTATTATAGGCGTCCCACTTATAATGCGGGTGTTGGGGTCCAAGAAACCCAACCTCATTATAACCGAGCCGCAATTGATTTAGCTATTTTGGACTCCAATCTAGCTATTTCAAGCTATAACGTGAACCGCGCTACAACGTATCAACGGGGGAGGCCTGTATTATAAGTTACAAAGTTGTGTCCCTTGTTCAAAGGAAGTGAATGTCCTTTGCAATTGTAGGTCGTCTTACAAAAAGGTAAAAGTTCGCCAACGAAGTTTAGAAGGTGTGTAAAAAGACAATTGTAAGTCTTGCAAAGTTTTAATAAAACTGTTTTTTCATATTATTTTACTAGACAGAGGTTCCTTAAAGGATTGCGTGTTTTACTTGATTCTTAAAATAATCGTTTCAAGAAACTCAACCAAAAATTGTTTACTTTTCTAAAGCTTACACAAAAGAAATTCGTTCGTTCACTCAGTTTCTTAATTAATAATTAAAAGCCGATATTGTAACCTAATAATAGTATTCTAATAACAATAATTGGACATCCGGGAGTTAATCCATATTTATAGAAATATCTAGAATCTAAGGAAGTTTAGCGTCCCAAATTAAATATCTAGAATCTGGGGAATGCTACACAAATAATGATTTTAATTATTAATACAATGTGTATTCACCTTAGTTGATGTCATTTCTGAATTTAAAGTTTTTTTTAATTTAAATGTTTTCAATATAAATTTACGAAAGGGTACGAACTATGTCATTTCTAAATAATTAATAAGATGTGATATTTCTTTTTATTCATATTAATTAGGTTTATCTTAATGGCACAAAAAGACCACACTTTGTGTAGCACTCAGTAGTTTGTGAGTTTGCTAACCATTGCTCCACAGTGAAGTGATTTTCCTCTTTTGATGCGAATAACAGGCTTTCTGGTATTGTGGATTTTACTAGTATAAAATTGGGGCGCTCTTTCATTTGCTGTCGGTAAAAGGGGAAGCTACTCCCCAGTAAATTCCAAAAATAAAAAT
>VCCN01001112.1:1742993-1753883 GCA_006491835.1 Architeuthis dux
TTTGAGACCTATGTGTGGCAATTTTATGTATACAGATTATATATAAATATATGTCTAGAAAGCTCCGTAGCTTCAAACACTAAAGATGTTACTAGAAAGAAAAAAAAAGAATTTCTTTTTAATATTTCATATTTATACAAGTCTTACAGTCTTAAAACATTTAGGATATTACCACGAAAAATGTTTTTTTAAACTAAAGATCTTTCCTACAGAATGTTTTATGTTCTTGTTTATTTATTTATTTCATTACTTGTCATGTAAGTCAATTTTTCACTAATAACTGTTAATGAGAGATGATACAGATGGATTTTTGTTTTACACAGAATTAGATCTTATATTATAAATATAATTATTTTCTTGTACGGATCATCACTTGTTTGCCATGGTACTGTTTCAGGGATTTAAAAACAAAACCATATATAGAGAAAGGCTGGTTAATTACGATGGACAGGGAACATCTTGTTAGTTTTTTAATTAAATTTTCCTTGTTTCTGTACAAGAGAGCGTAGGTTTGGATCCATGGAGTGTAGTGATTGTCCAAAACTGTTATCATACCGAGCGCTTTCGGCTAAACAATTAGCCATTTTCAAGGTCTTTGAGGATTCTTCCATTATTTAATCACTGTATTTGGTTTAGCCATTAATGTGTTACTTGTCTGTCGTATTTAATTCTCCATCTAGACACCAGTCTCGACCAGATGCGGTTATGAAAACACGTTCTCTCCAATTTCCTTTTGAAAATGACATAATACGTCGAAATATGTTAAGGTATTAAATAAATTTCTTGCAAATTATTCTGAGTCTCCACAAGGCACTTACAGAACCCAACAACACACACGCACACAGAGAGGGAAATTCTCCATTTAGTCACAACCCTCGGTCGATGCAGACATGAAAACTCATTCACTCTAATTTTCCGTTTGAAAACAACCTAATACGTCCAAACATGTTAAGGTATTGAATAAATTTCTTGCAAATCATTCTGAGTCTCCACATTGTCATTTTCCCAGCATCATTGTGTCGGATAACCTTTATCCACCATATACATATACATATATACTTTATAGCTACTTACTTTATTAAGAGGTTTGGCATGTAATAGTTAGGTTATTGCCACAGAAAATGGAATTGGCAAAGAGTTTGAATTTCAGCTGAGGCTGTTTGTATTCACTTCAAATTAATACAGGCATGAATCCACCTTTCCCTGAGCTCTATATCAACACCACATATCTTGACAAGAGGTCTTGTCATTAGCATGCTACTATGCTACACAGTAGTTTTGGCAAACCACTCTCTCATAACTACCTTACCTGCCCAGGCAGTAGCAACCAAAACCTATTACTCCTATAGTCAACCCTGACAAGTTAACTTATTAATATCAGGGAAAAAAAATAAATAATAAATAAATAAAAATTCTGATTTTAAAAATGTGATCAAAATAAGTTTTTCACATTTTGATTGGGTACTACAACAAAAAAAAAAATTCATGTATAACGAGCCGTGTTTGTCACAATTATAGTATCAGTAGCTGCCATCAGCCCCTCTCCCTTCTTACCCTCTTATTAAACTACCTAACTTTCTTTTCTCACCTATCCTTTCCGACCCCCTCCCTTCCAATTGTGTCACACTTATAGTATCAGTAGCAGCCATCAGCTGAGCCTGTTACTCTACACTTATGATAGAGTGACGGGTCATGGACTAATACTTATAAGAACTAATGGCAGATAACTCTCTTATCATGAGTCGGAGTCTATTAAAGTCTGTTGAAGGTGAAAAAATTAACAGTTTTAAAATGTTGCTTATTTTCTACCCGTCTTTGTTTAGTGCTATGATCTTAGTTGCTCTGCAAATATAAAAAGGTATCAAATAAAAAAGGTTGTTAAATCAATCTTTATTATTATTGGATGAAGTATTGTAACAGACCTCTTTTTATTAAATTTTGTTTTTACCTTCATTGCTAGAGGGAGACTATTTTACGCCTAGCTGCTTTTATCAATCAGCCACAAAGACTTCATGGATTAGCAGAAGCTGATTTACACTTATAAACTCACTCCCTACAACCAACTCTCTGTGCTATATTTATGTTGTTTTACATATGAGACCTAGTAATCTTTTTTATAAATCAATCTTTATTATTATTATTATTGGATGAAGTATTGTAACACACCACTTTTATTAAATTTGTCTAGTTTTTACACAACTTAATAATTCGGGCCACTGTTTCTATGGCAACGAATAACAGCTCAATCAGAAATACAAAGGTTGTTATTGCATTTGTTCAGTTATTTCAACCGTTTATTAGACAGATCATGAATAATAATGTTATCTTTGAACAGGATTGCCCCTGTAGGCAAGACAAACATCTTTTCTTGTCAATGTCCCCATCAAAATCATAAAATAAGAAACTGTTCTGTCTTTATATATATGTTTAAAAATAAACTTACAAGTCATACTTATAAATAATTGAGAGATACTTACACATGGGCTTTTAGTGAATAGTATACCATTCGATGCCATGCCTGTTCTGTATATGCTAAGATGCCATAATTTTCTAGGAAACGGACCGTATAAGAATCTGAAAAACATTTTATTTTCCAATTACAAACGTTTCCCGCATTTACTCAGGAAATAAACGACAACATTATTTTTTAAAATTCAAACTTGAAAAACAAAAAGCTGATTCTGAAAAACATTGATTTACCATAAAGTGATAAGTCTTACATAATGTCTCTCCATCATGATCACCATCAATATTTTTAGGTTTAAAAGAATAGAACAATTTTAATTCCATAAAAATGGAAAAATATTAAGCTATTGTTTATTAAAAACTTAGGCAAAGTTGGACGACTTAACCGTCAAAAATGGATTGCATCATAAGGACTGATTTGACCAATCACCACTAAAGAAGCTAAGATTTTTTACTTTCGTACTTACACAGTATTTCTATTTACTCGAATACTAAGCCAGCACCGCAATGACTGCTTTGAGTTTTAGTAAAAAAAACGATTTTATTTTATTTTATTTATTAAATAAAGTATTGTAAACCATTTTTATTAATTTTTGACTACTATTTACATCCATCCTAATTTTCAGTTTATTTAATCATAATTGCAGCACCGGCAGTGTTATTGTTTTGATTTTAGTAAAAAAGGCGATCGATTATTTTATTATTTAGACAATGTATTGTAAACCATTTTTATTAATTTTTAACTACTATTTACCTTCATCTTAACTTTTAGTTGTTTTTTTTTTAATTACAATTCAACTTGGTTTTAGTAAAAAAGCTATTATTTTATTATTCGTTTATTGTAAACCATTTTATACATTGTGATTTAAAAAATTTACAAAAAAGATACTAAAAAATTAAGAGGGTAAATAGCAGTCAAAAATAAATAAAAATGGTTTACAATGCTTGATTTAATAAAAAAAAAAATGAAATGAAATAATCTTTTTTTACTATAACAGTCATTGCCGAGCCAGCTTAGTACGAAATTTTAAAAAATGTTAGCTTCTTTAGTGGTGATCGGTCAAATCAGTCCTTATGATGTGATCCATTTTTGACATTTAAGTCGCCCAACTTTGCCAAAACTTATAATTTAAACTTGCCAGAATGAAAAAAATTTTTTTTAATTATGCTTTATACATGGATTTAAAAAATAAAATAAAAATTGTTCTTTTGCAATATTTAATATGAAGATTGTCAAACAAAATTCATTAATAGATTTTAACAGAAGAAAAAGTTAGCAATATTATCTTGAATTTTTCATTAGATGAAGAATTGTCAACCATTAATAATTCTGGATTAGTATTTTTCCATCTTAATTTCAATTGCTGAGATCTTATCCTTTATTTCTGATCTGCATTGTTTACTAATGGCTGTAGAATGACAGTCTGAACAGTTGTGATAAAAAGCAACTGAAATTTAGATGAAAGAAATTCTAATCAAAGATTGACAATGGTTACAAAGTTAGCGGTTACACTTATAAATAAGTTATTTTATTCCATTTGAGGCCATGATAAAAGTTAAATGAAAATTTATAATTCTAAGAAAAAACGTTCATACCTTTCACACTCCCATTTTTGAATACATCAATGAAAAACAGAGCAGCAATGATTGAAGAGAAGTGGAATATCAACAATATCCGAGGAAATGAAGGTTTTGCCACCTTGTCTTGTAAATTCTGTAAAAGTAAAAGATGTTAATAATAATAAAATACACAACAACTTTAAGAAATCTATATTATAAAGGTTTATAAAAGTAATAAGAAAATTTAAACATTAGATAGATTGTTTTCACATTTTTATGAATCTTTCTGCACAGAAAGTTGAATAAATCTTTAGAATCAAAAGGAAAATTGTATTGTCACACTATATGCCAACAAAAATAATCAAATTAATGCATATAGTTGAGGATTCATTAAAAACAAATCATAGAAAAATACTTTCTATAAAAGGGGGGGGGGTTAAACAGTTTCAGTTTATGTGATAGACAAAGAGTCAAAAACAAAGTAAACATTTGTTAAAATAAACAAAAAATAATAACTAGCTGGACCCAATTGCAACAGGTGTTGATAAGATATCATCATTATATTTCTGCAATTAAAATATATAATTTTGTTAAAGTAATTTATTATCTACAGTATGTATCTATATCAGCTATAGTATGCAAAGGCAAATGAAATTAATATATCTGTTATTATTGATTACTTTTGCTATCTGTCTATATCTCAGTGGTCTACTATGACTATAACACAATTTCTACGCTTCAGACTTTTGAGGGAGGAATGAATGAATAACAGTTACAGTGAAGGTTGAGTCCCTTTTGGTTCCATTCAAGCATAGTCACCCTCTAACATTCTTACCTTGTTCATTACATTGCAAGGGTGGGTGGGAAGGGAGAAGATAAATAATGAAAGATATGAGGAGTATGAATAATAATGAGAGCGTGTAATGGTTGTACATCCTGCCCCCTAAAATAATAGGACACATTTAAAAAGGTGCTTCATCTGCAAGCCCCTGAAAATGGAAAGTTGCTGGGTTCTGTTAGATAAGAATATCAGACCTGTCAACTTCCAAAGTTCAAAAATCTTTGGATTTATACAAAACAATCTGGAGATTTCACCAAAAATCTCCAGATTTTTGGGTGAAAACAAGTAAAACACAAGATTTAATTCTTCCATAAATGTCAATTCTTATGAGCATTGTTATAGTCGACTGTTGCATTCTGGGCTTTTTTCATAAGGTCATCATCTGGTTGCCATTTGTAACACAGGATCTAAGACACCTTAAATCTTGACTTTGTGGCTAAAATGCTTGATAAAATACCATCTAAGGTTGATGAGCGACTGTCAGTTTTATTTTTGTAGACAATACTAAACAGCCTCTCCTCTTCTGCATTACTGTGTGGAAAAACCAAAATCACCTCTGCAACTTTAAACAGATTAGGAAACCGTAGAACATTTGTTTCTGGAAGTTTCATGTTGGCAATGAACCACCACAAGACATCAACTCTGTAATGAAATGTAGGTGTGTTATGATTTATGTATCCGGACTAACTAACACTTGGGCGGAAATGTGGGTGAACCCAGTCACCTCGGAAGATGGGTATATTGTCTAAATATTGTCAGTGTTCAAAACAGGAAATGGGAACCGGTCATTGACACCGTGATCACACCATGTAGGCCTTAGAGAAACTATAAAACGGAGCCGAAAGGCAGAAGAAAGTAATCCCTCCCTGGGAAGCAGACAGAAATCTCGACACTCAAAGAAGACGCAGACATCAGCGGAGCCGTTAAGACACGAGACCGCCGACCCTGTTGGGGACAGGCTGGTCGTTCTTATCTCTCTCCCACTCTTCACTCTCCGGCCGACAAAGATGTATGTTGTATAATAAAAATATGTCCAGATATTTTTATAATCAAGTCTTCGAGTTTCCTTTATAGTGAAGTCCAGCGAATTCTTCCAGGCCTATATAACAGGTGGGACTCCCTCTTCTTCACAATACATACAACTTATTTAAACAACATACAGGTAATGCATATGTAAGAATGTTTTAATCAAATAAACTTGTCACAAAAGAACTGATCAAAAGTTTTTAAAATTGTTTGTTCTTGAAAGTTTATAACAAAAATGTTAAAAACTGTGTGAAATGGACACTGAATATTGAGATCTTAAGATCGAAGTAAAAATCGTGTGACACACAACAAAACCATGAGATCTGGAATATACGGATACATTTTTCAATTCCACAAATTAATCTTATCATCCTCAGCCACTCCAACAGAAAAATTATTGGACTATATTAAAAGTTATTACTGTCTAAAATCTAGGGTTCCCTTTAAAAATATTTTCATTGAAACTACATTTAACTGCTTTGAGCAAAGCTTAAATCAGACTTTTGTAAATACTTTAGATGCATATGAGAAACAATAGGAACAAACAGTCAGTGTTGCCAATTTAGCGCTAGATTTAGTGCGTTTCTTGTTTTGGCAGTGCAAAAAGCGCTAAATTAGCACGTTTTCGCTTAAAACATTTTTGGACGTTTTCAACCATTTTTAGCATCTTTTTGGTGATTTTTGGCCATTTCTGGCTATTTAAAAATATTTAGCACTTTTTGGCAGTCAAACTAGCATGAAAATATTTTTTTTATTTTATTTTTTTACTAATAGCATATATGAAAGCAAAGTCGATATCTGAAACTTAGGAATTACTTAAAAAAATCTTTTCAAAAAAAACCCCAAAATCTATCAAACATAATACAGGTCTCCCCTGATTTTCAAAATCTTGTTTTATGTCACTTTAAGAAAAAGGTAAAAAATAGCGTTCATTATTTTGCAATGAAACATTATAGAAGCAGCATGCACCCCCTTCCTCTCTCTCACCTAAACTCTAGTCTCCTGGACCGCCGATTTCATTAAATATATATATCAGTGAATTGTATCTCGATGAATATTACATCTCAGTAATTTGCTGTTGGTGAATATGCTGCGACCCGTTACTCATTGCATTATTAAGAATATGAAAGCAGATGTTCTCTTTGTGTGTGTGCAACAGATTTCTGAATGGTGAAAAAAATGTTAAGGAAAAAAAACAATACATACTTTGCATATATTAATGCAAGAGTCTTTTTTTCCAATGTCAACAAGGTTTCCATTGATCCCAGAGAAGTAATGCAGTGTTTCATTCAAGATAGTTTTATCAACTTCTTTAGATATTTTGTTCCACTTTTCCAACAGGTGTTTCATCAAGATACTAGAAAATAAAAACCGCAATTGTCAGCCGAGCAAAGAAATATTTATTACAAACATTATGTAAAAACACATATTTCAAAATATCCAAATCAATAAAAATGAGATGACAGTCTTTATTAAAAAGAAAAAAAATTGCATCTCCTTCCAAATTAACAAGCAGTTACTATTTAATTGCTTAAAAATCTATCTAGATAATGAACAATTTCTGTTTGTTTCTTGGTTTCTCTGTAACTTCCACAGTGCACAGATACTACACTTTGATCTTAGGCAGAGGGCCAGGGAGTGGCACTTTGATCCTAGGCATAAGTGCTGATCCATACGTAAATAATCCAGTCATTTTTGATAGGTACTACAGAGGCAAACCCAGAATTTTCCCAAAAGTTTTTACTTATACTGTTTTCTGAGTGTCTTCCGAGTTTTAAATCTATTCATCTCAACACGACAACCTTCAAGACGCCCAGAATTTTTCCAAATATTTATTTATCTTAATTTCAGTAGCTGATATGCCCTGAAATGCAATTTTAGCCAATCTTGGATACATGCCCCCAGACCCCTCTTAAAGCCACCCCCAATTTTGGAAGACGGTCAGCTCAACAGGCTGCATCCGCCCCTGTACTATGCTAGTAAATCAAATAAAGAAATCTTCAATTTTCTTCATAATCCCCTTTCTACACATTGGACATTTTTGACTATTTTATTAACTTACTGTATTTATGAAATACTTTTTTATCACAAATACAAATAACTTTTCTATGCAGTCTTGTAATGGTGGAAACAAAAAGGTTTCTAGTGTTTATACTTTACAACAGCATACGTCTTCAAGTTCATAGAACATTTTTTTAAATAAATTTTAAAATGGTAAACTATTTTTAAAATAGCAGAAATATTAATTTTAGCTTATTAGAACAGAGATTCCATCTCTCTTCAATGTATAAAGAAGATATCTATACAGAAAAATTTCAAAATTGACTATCATACACTGTCCAAAGATTTGCTTTTATGAAAACTAAAGTAATTCAAATGAATAAATAATAAAGTTATGATTAAAGTGAGTTTTAATGTTTTGCACATTTTAGTTGTTTTGTAGAATTTTTTTAAAAAATATTTTTTTAAAATGCAATCAAAAACTGGAAAAATAAGGGCAGTACAGTCATACATTGCACTAAAAAAAAAAAAAAAAAAAAAAAAAAAAAATCCAAATGATTGTTCAAATTCAGACAACATACCCAGATTGTTTAAGGTGTTTTGTATACATTTGCCGCCACAAATTGAAGCAGTGAGGGTCCTTGCCTAAACATGTAACCAGACATGACAGCAACTGAAAGAAAAGGTATATAAAATTATTGATCTCAACCCATTCACACCAAAACACAAGTCTACAATTAGATATTTTAAGCTTGCATCATATTAAAAATATCAATTAACTTACAATAAAGTTCAAAATCAGTAAATTCTTACTTAAAAAGAGATATTTTGCCTGTTAGTTTCAATTGATTTATTTTGGAATATAAAAATGAAAATTTTCCAATGTTTTTTTCAGGTTGAAAAATAGCAATTATCATAATTCTCAGATTTTTCAATAAAATAAAAATGTAAAAAGAAAATGTGATTAAATTTGATTTTTATAGAAAAAAATTCAAATAATTTACAGAGGTGACTATTAACAAAGCTCTTTAACAGTAACATCTTTGAAACAGTCATGAAATACTAATGTACAAAACAAACACCAAATTTTGTGTTGCCATAAAAGTTATACTTGTAACCATAGAAAAAAATTGTTATACTATAACTATCAGTATTACATTCAATTTTGGTCAGCTTGATACTTATAGTTTGTTGAAAGGCCCCAAAAGTGTGTATCTGATAATTATAATATTTTTACTTTGAATTTTTATCTTTTTGTTTTAAATAAAAAATAGTGTTTTACAAAATAGTGGAATTTGAAAATAAATGAAAAAACTTTTTCTTCAAACTTACTTCTGTCTTCATGGTTTGTGAACAATTGGGAGTAAGTCTACTCAAATATGATGGGAAAAAGAATCTTAGTTTCTTTTCAACATGACTTCCATAAGCAATGGCCTGAAATTGACAAAACAACATTATATAATATCACGCTATATTAATATTTTGTGTCAATCTCTTCCCAAAATATATACTAAAAATCTATAGTTAATAATTTACATAAAATTTCGACACATCAAATTTGCTATTCAACAGATTAAAGCTAAATTTATTAAACTGATTTTTCTAATACTCAAAAAGGTTAACAAAATTAGCTTTTCTTCATTTTACTTTTGGTGCTGTGAAGATATACCATTTCAATTTGGGGAGTTATTTTTTTGCTTTCATCAAACCTTTCTCTTTCAATTTAAAAAAACAATTTCATTTTCAATAAAAGAAAATGTTAGGACAAAGTCTTTATTCTTATATCAAACCAAGAAAATTTGAATTTGACTTAATTATTTATTCACTAGTTATCTTTATCAAAAGTCAATTTTCAGTCAACGCCATAAAGACAGTAGATGTAAATAATTTCATATAAAGACAGCTTTTATGGTGTATATAATATTTTGTCATACTATGAATTCTTTAAGGGCAACTATCTAAATTGACTATCTAGGCTGGATTTAAAACAAAGTATAATCAAAATATATAAATCTAATGCAATTTACAATAATAAGAAGTTAATTCAGGTTTGTTGTTTAAATTTTTTTTCTCAACTTTTTATAGCTAGTTTTTGTTTATTTTCTCGAGTAATGTTATTTAATTTCTTTTTGTCCAGTCTGAACTGTCCAGGCAGACTTGTCCACGGCCAATTTGTCCGGTTACTGAAATCTATATAATGGAGCATGAAACATATTTTAAGTTTCTTCATGAAGTTTAGCAATTGAACTGACAAAAAATAGTTTTATAGCAAATACAGTTGTACTCTTTTATTGTATAACAATGAAAAATTAAAATTTAGGGAATGAAACCAGGGTTAGTTTTGCCTCTTGAAAAGTTGGAGAGAGGACAAGTATGTTTTGCTCATATCTCTTGGTAAAAAGAGATAGTTGTTCGCAAAAGCAATAAGCAAGAGTCATGCAATCAAAATAGTTTTATTCATATATATAAATATGGCCATGAACTACAAATAATAATTTCCTTTTTACAAGCAGTGATATTACTATAAACAAACATGTATTTAGACATTCATGCCTGCAACCCCAAGGACTGAATAGTTAATGAACACAGTAAAGAAAGAATTATAAAAATAAAGATAAATAAAATAAAATCCCACAGAACTTACCTTTAATTTGGGATATAAACTTTTCAATTTTTTCTTCAAGTCAGCCTGGACATTTATGTTTGTGTCATGAATCAGGTCAAAAATGTTGAAATATTCCCGAGCAGAAATAGCGCCATATGCAGATGAATGGTTCTTAAATGAACTGTTGAAAAAATTAATATAAACAAATAAATTGGAGAACTCTTCAAATTTAGAAGATTAAAATAAAATATCACATAAAAATCACAAATCTCAGCATAAAGTTTACACTTCAGGATTTAATACTTTATGATGAGCAAAAATGTATATATTTGAAATAATGTTTGTCACTTAGTAAAATATATATAGTTGTACTGTAAAGGTAAGACAGAAC
>VCCN01001112.1:1774795-1796478 GCA_006491835.1 Architeuthis dux
TTTAATGTTTAGTTTACATGATTAGATCGATCTGTTAAGTTCGAGTGGTCAATGTGCAATGAGAACAGTACATGATTAGAAAGAGAGAAAAAAAACGTTTAAATTTCTCATTCATATACTTTATATTTGTATTAAAGTTTATTACACAGTCAGTGTACAGACAAAAGTGAAAGAGGATAAAAAGGTAGGAAGGATGAAAAGTTAGATGCGTAGGTATTTATAAGCTTCTCTCTCTCTCTGTCCATGATGACAAACCGTAACGTGACATAAGGTCGGGTTTCTGTCCGGGGGGCGGGGGTCTCCTCACACGTATGTGTCGGTAAGGATGGACAAAAATCGATTGTCCATTGTTCTCGGCACTTCTCTTTGGGACACCTCTGGGATTGACCCATCCTACCACTTAAAGTGCAATGGGGAGGTACAGCCAGGAACCTGACATTTAGACTTCTTGTTGGGGCAACATATGTAAATACAGGCATGAAAGAATTTTTCTTTTTAGCATGAAGCACTATGGACTCAAAAACTCATTTGACAATGAAGAATTTAATTTAAGAGAAAATGTTTAAATAAATAAGTATTACTTTATCACATGTATGTACGTGGAAGTTGAAAAATATAAAATTTCCACGTTTTTTTTTTTTTTCATTAACGGGAGGAAAAAATTTAAGTATTTAATTCTTTTCATAAAAAGGTCAGTAAACAATAAATAACAAGTTTGAAAGTTAGTTGTTTTGTTAAAAGTTGTAATAAATATGTTAACGTTAAACTACCACCCACAAAAATGAGGAGAAAAAAAAACGGTGAATACTGAACACGTTTTTTTCTTGTAAAACGACCAAAAGGAAGCGAAATAAAAACAAGTCTTAGTACTTTTCTTTCGGTTTTTTAAACAAAAATATTAACAAACCCAAAACAACTATTTACTTTTACAACAGATGTTTAAATTCAAAATATAACAGGACGAAAAAAACAGCTGTTTCCATCCGACCTACAAATGATGACGTTGCATTGCATTTCACGACTACGAGTGTCACCGTTTCGACGAACAACAAGGTTCCTTAACTAAGTAAGTATTTTTCACCGGTAGTGGTGCTCACCTTTCGCATGGTACTTGGGCATACGATCCAACAGATTCTTCTTGTTAGATTTCTGCGAGGTCTCATTTTTGGCTTTCTTGGTTTTGCTACTTCGAACAACTTCCCAATCGCTGTCTGCTGCCACCGCTGTTGTCGCCATTTTGAAAATTGAGTGCGACGTGGGGCCCGAGCTTGATGACGTCACTACACCGGACGAGATTTTTTGAACCGAAAGGAACCAACCAACATGCTTTATGAATGAATGAATGAATCGATCATTTAATGCGGTTGGCAGGACCACATGCGAAAGAAAACTCGTGTATAGAACAAGAGACAGTAAAGAAGACCAACCGGTCTGCTATTCAAGGGAGATTTTATTTTATTTTACATATTATACTAATCCCTGTGGCTTTTAAAAAAAAAAAATTTTTTTAATTCATTTATAATGCTTTTACAATATTTAAGCTGGTCCTTTCTCCGACATTCTCCAGGTGAATCAATACCAAAGCAGAATATTTTTTTTTTTATTAAGCTTAACTTAGTTTTGGCACAAGGCCACAAGTATGGTTCACCCAGTGAGGATCGAAATCACTATTCAGTAGTAATGATCTATGCTTTTACAACATTTAACTAGTCCTTTCTCTGACACTCTTCAGGTGAATTAAAACAGTTTTTTTATTAAGCTTAACTTAGTTATGGCTCAAGGCCGACAAGTATGGGACACTCAGTGTGAATCAAACTCACTATTCAGTAGTAATATGATTTTTTAAAACATTTAAGCTGGTCCTTTCTCTAACACTCTTCAGGTGAATTAAAACAGAAGCAGAATTAGTTTTTTTACTAAGCTTAACTTAGTTTTGGGACAAGGCCACAAGTATGGTTCACCCAGTGAGGATCGAACTCACTATTCCGTAGTAATATGATCTATGCTTTTACAACATTTAAGCCGGTCTGTTCTCTGACACTCTTCAGGTGAATTAAAACAGAAGCAGAATTAGTTTTTTTTATTAAGCTTAACTTAGTTATGGCACAAGGCCAACAAGTATGGGACACTCAGTGAGAATCAAACTCACTATTCTGTAGTAATATGATCTATGCTTTTACAACATTTAAGCCGGTCCGTTCTCTGACACTCTTCAGGTGAATTATAAAAACAAAGCAAAAATTAGTTATTTACTCTGCTTAGGTTAGTTTTGGCACAAGGCCACAAATATGGAAAACTACACTTAGCCGACATGCTAATGTATGCTGTTTCTTTGAACTAGAAAAATCTGATATAGCAGACCACATGTAGAGAAATAAAGGTGAACACTACCCTCTCTGGGAAGAAGTCCAGATTATAGACGGAACGCTGATGGAAGGAGAGAAAAATCAAAGAAGTCAACTAAGTGTATGTCAGATCAGTGTGGAATTCAACTTGATATGGCTTCCACTACTCAACAGGGACAAAGTATGGAAATCATGGCCAAACAAGGAGAGGAATCAAAAACACCTGCACCTACGTTATAAGCGTTACTGCTATTGTGAAAAGAATTTCTGTTTACTACCGCTACATTAAGATAGTACACCTGAAGAAGGCCATAGAATGGATCGGCTGAAACATCATATGAACAACAAGAACGAGTTCAATCGTCCAAAAAATGCTTTGAATATTGATGACCATTCGCAAAATTCTAGATAATATACAAGAACAGGTCTGGTTAGTCACTCAATAGAAACCGTCATGTGACCAACGTCTTTTGGCAGCATGCTGTGTTGGGGGTGATCAATTAAAAAATTGGAAAAAGGGCTGATCAATGAATAAGTTACATCTATTGCCTTTTGTTGAGAAGTGATCACTAAAAACGTCTGAATTTTCATGTGTGAATGCTACTGGACACAAACTAAGGGATCAATTTAGCATAAACTTAGATTGCAAATTGAAAAGTGGGGGGCACTAAAAAGCTATTTAGGGGAGAAATTTTCCCGACTTAATAAGGAGTGAAGGTTTAAATTTTCAGCCCACTCTAGTTCCGTTGGTATGGCCTGTGCACGTGATACATACATAACCAGACCAAATTAAAAACTCATCTCTTTTAACTAAATATACATTTACTTGATATGCACTTTTCTAACAATTTGGCAACAAAAATTTTAAAAAACCTAATGCTACAACAACATCATGAAGAAATAGTTATTTATTCCAGCAGAAACTCAGCTTTTGACTAATCTCGCATCTGTTGATATTCTTCTGAACCACTAAGCCAAATATATATACGTAAGTTGCATTAAAAAACTTATATGATGCAGAAACTTAAAGAACTACAAGGTACATAACCTTAAATCTACTTAAATAAAAACAATCCTTTCTTTTGGAGAGGGGATGTAAAATGGCAATCTACACAATGTAAAATCCACACAATTTTTTTTTTTTTAATTCATTTGGAGCAATAAGAATAAAGTTTATGTTATTTATTTCTCATATAGTGGCTTACCATTGAGCTATCACCTCAGGCAAAGTCTGTGAGTGATGATGTTTCAAGGTTATCTAGAAGATATTGTTACATTCCTTGTCAGCTGTAAACATCCAAAATAGTTTTAAGGTTCAAGAGTTAAGTTGAAATGCAACACATTCACTTACATTAATTAGTTTTCTATAAAATGTTTGTCTGGGATAAAAAAAGATCTGTTAACTGCGTCAGCAAGAATTCTCAGTTGTGTGCAAATAAATAAACATATATATGTACTTGTGATTGTGATTATGATACAGCCCTAAAACAAAAGCACACACTTTAGCAACATGTGTGTTTGTTGGCTAGTTTATGGGAATGTACGTGGGGATGCAAATGGACGTACTCGTGTGTTGAATGGAAAGGGGATGAGGAGACTTTCTTTGGCCCTAAAAAGGGCTGATACTTATTTGTATAGATTGGAGAGACTTTGTTGCTGGCCCTTAAAAGGGCCGTGTTTGCATATTTGGCTGATGTAGCATGAAAAGACTTTGAGTCCTAAAAAAGACTATTGTTATGCTGGAACACGGGGCCACATGTGTTTGCTGCTTGGAGGCTGTGAAGGTCACCTTGTTGTCCTGGAGTCGAGGTCATGTGATGCAAACGGAGGGAGTGGATTGGCCGGTCAGTCGAGAACTGTCTGAGGAAGAAGGGGTCATGCCGCCATGTTGGCTTTTGGCGCGGAAATATAAATGTAGACACGAGGGGCCGTTTATGAAGGAAAAACAAACAAGGTAGATAGTGGTTACAAATGAGTGTTAATTTAATAACAAAGGAAAAAACATGTCGAAATAAAATGGGTATAAAAAGAATGAGGAGTGAAAACGATCATAAAGAGAGAGAGAGAGAGTTAGAGTTATTGGGAAGGAGAAGGTTGTTCCGTAGTAGTAGAGGAGGGGTTAGTCACGAAGCGATTTGAGCTAGCAAGAATGGGTTTGTCGATTGAGTTAAGGGATGTAAGTGGTCTGCATCACATGGTAGACAGAACCAGGTTTGCATTCGGCGCATGTGACCAACTCACTACAGCAGTAGACTAAGGTTGAGGCGAAGCAAGGCAGAGGTGCGTTTGGGGGGGGGTGCCGAGGAGATGTCTGGCGGCTGAAACAACTAGAGACAAAACGAAGTCGAACGGACCATGAAGAGGAGTTTTAGAGAGGAGCAAAGATTTTACATGCAAGCACAGACCGAAAGAATGAAGTGGGGCAGTGAAGTTAGGGGTTTTTGCCTGGCTACTTATACTAGCTAACATCAGCAGCAGCTGAGCTGTGATATCGGCCGAAAAGTATAAAGCCTTATTTTAACATTGCTGGGGAACCATGGTAGAATGACTGTTTTGTTTTTAAATTCCCAAAACAGTTCCATGACAAATAACTGATGATCCCTACAAGAAAGTTTTACTTATAAGATCTAATTCTGTATAAAACATCTCTCATTAACAGTTATTAGTGAATAATTGACTTATAGGACAAGTAATGAAATAAATTAATAAACAAAACGTAAAAACATTTCTGTAGGTAAAATCTTTAGTTTTAAAAAAATGTCCATAGTATCCCGGGGAAGAAATAACTTCAAATTTAAGAACACAATTATGAAATATGATCTGTAATAATATGTCTTCTTACACAACACAACCAGTTGGGCAGGGGTTGGTGTGAGCCAAAAAATAGTTTTAGTGGCTCACTACCCTCTGAGGCAGACCTGTGCAGGCTGGCTCACACCATCTGGCAGATAAACATAGTCCCCGATGCTTTTCGTTTACGGTTATGAAAATGTTCGGAAGTGGAAGTTTGGGTTTAAGATTCCGATAACATAAAATTAGTAAAAATATTTCTTTCAACAGTATTTTTTATAACAAATAAGGAAGTAACCGAACTAAGGAAAGTATCTGAATACTTCGAAGATGTACTTCTGTACAACAGACTGAAAGTAATGTTTAATGTGTGTTTAAAAAAAATAGGTGCTTTAATGAGTTAAAATTCTTTTCTCTAGCTAAAGTAGTAGCGGTGCCTCATATTGTAAACAGCCCTGTCGGCTGGGGCCTAGAAAATGCAGACTGCATACCCAGCAGAGGGGTAAGCCCCACCCCCCCAAACAGGAGCCACCTATTCTTTCACCAAAGTCGCAAGACTCTAGTAAAGAAAAATAACCTTTGAAACTATACTCAAAAATATAAAAAACAGATTCGATATACATACCTTGACAATGAACCGTCTACAAAAATGTGCCTACATTAATTTGCCTACAATAATTTGTCCGCAATAGTCTGTCTACTATAATTTGTCCACAATAATTCGTCTACATAAATTGTGTATTCAAAAAGAAACCGAATTCAGCATTAAATAACCCACCAAGGGTCGATGTGCTGTTAAACAAAACAAAACAATCAATCAATCCTATTGTAAACTTTTATGTAAGATTAAATTATACACAATTAATTATTCCACATTACTGCACAGTATTATAAATCCAAGGGGTTTCATGTTGTTTCACAAAATCAAGCATAACCGGACTCAAAATTTGTTAACGGTCATCTCACTCTTTGAATATAATTGGAAACTTTTGTTCACAGAATCACCTTTTTTTTTAAACAAACAGATAATATATCTTTTAGAAATTGAAAAACTAAAATGAAGATTAAATGCATCAATTATTTTTTTTTCGACTTGAACCTGAAGATATATCATAATATTGTTTATATTTTAATTCAAATCTATCGACTTTTCCATCTTTCTACTTTGAGACAAAACGAAAATTAATATTGATATATAATTGATGAACCTAAATTACAGTTTTCTGAAGGATGATATATACAGAGCTTTTGATTTCAGAAATATCAAACTGAATCTATGTGAAGCCATAATTCAGACAATTTTGGATGTCTGATTTATTTAAATTTTAATCAGATACAAGACTAAAAACAGACACAATGTCCGAAATTGGACACATCTAGCAACCCTGGAGACACATCGGCTAGATCTAGTCGAAAAATTGGCTAATCCAGCTGGTCAGCATTTTCCCCCCTCCCTCATTAATGTTGCCACTGTCAGGCGTGTTCAACTCAGAAACAATAGAGATAGCCCTCCACTTTCACTTATCTTCACTGTGACCTATTTCTGGCTGCTGAGATTTTCATCAAGCCAGCTTTCTTCCCCCTCTCTCATTAAAGGTGCGCATATAAACATCCAAACAGACATCCAAATTTATATATATAAAGATAAAGATATGCATATTGGCTGGGGTAACCGGGAAAAAGTAATCAACCCTGAAAGGTCATGTAGTAAATTCTAACACAGAGCTTCTCAAAGTAGAGATCGCAATCTTTCACGTGGGTCGAAAATGCCAAAATTGACCATTTTAGAACACACCAAAACAGACCTGACCGTAAATTGACCTTTAGAGGTCACCAAAGATCTTACGGTGAGAGCTGCACACTAAAGGCTGCAAATTTGTGATGAACATAGGATAGGTGGTGCTTTGCTATGCTGATCTCTAATGGTCTATTTAAGGTCAGGTCAATTTTGGCTTTGTGCACAAGGGTAACTTGACCACAGTATGAACATAGGATAAGCTCTGCTGACTTCTGTTGACCTCTAAAGGTCAATTCAGGGTCAGGTCAATTTTGGCATTTTCAAACCTAATGGAGATGGCTGCAAAATCGTGTACTGGGTAACTTGACCCAGGATGAACATAGGATAGGTGGCACTGACCTCTGGTGACCACTAAAGGTCAATTTAAGGTAAATTTTGGTGTTTTCTAAAAAGGTAGATTTTGGCATTTTCAACCCACGTTGAGGGTTGCGATCCATAATTTGAGAAGCTCTGTGTTAAAATTTACTACATGACATTTAAGTATTGATTACTTTTTCCCCCGTTGCCCATTTCAAACTTTGTTTCCTCTAAAGGTCAATTTGGGGTCAGATTAATTTTGGTATTTTCAAATTTCAAATTTTGGCCAATTTTCAAATGCAAAAAGTGAATTTGGTGTCAGGTCAATTTTGGCATTTTCAAATCTAACAAAAACGGCTGCTCCCTAAAGACTAGACCTAAGACTGTGCATAATTTGTGTAAACGGGTAACTTGACCCTAGGATGAATGTAGGATAGGTGGCACTGCCCCCTGGTGACCTCTAAAGGTCAATTTAAGGTCAGGTCAATTTTGGCATTTTCAGAAATGGTCAATTTCAACAGATATATTCCTGACAAAAAAAAGAGCAAGAAAAAAGAGCACGTCAAGGAAAAAAGAGTGAGAGTACACCAAGTAAACGAGACAAAACTAGTTCGACTAAAAAGTGCATACAAAAAACGAGACAAATTACACAAAACAATAAAAATGAAACATAAAAAGATCACAACAAAAAAGAACAAAATAAAAGAGCACGGCAAAAAAATCAGACAAAAAGAGCGAGACAAATAAATGAGCGATACAAAAAATAAGAGCACAACAAAGAAATTTTCTTGTGCTTTTTCTGTCTCATTTCTTTTTTGTCTCGCTCTAAAAAAAGAGCACAACAAAAAAAAGAGCGAGACAAAAAAGAAACGAGACAGAAAGAGCACAAGAAAATCAGCAACACAAAAATAGAGTGAGACAAAAAAAAGAGCGAGACAAAAAAAATGAAACAAAAAAGAGCGAGACAAAAAAGAATGAGACAAAAAAGAGCAAGACAAAAAAATCGCGAGACAAAAAAATGAGAAAAAAAATCATGAACAATAGAACACAACAAAAAAAGAACAAGCAAAATAAGAGCACAACAAGAAAATGAGTGACCCAAAAATAGAAAAAAAAGACAACAATAAAGACTCAAGTGACAAAAAAGAATAAGACAAAAAAAAAGAACTAGTCAAAAAAAGTGATACAAAAAATAAGAGCACAACAAAGAAAAAGAGCGAGACAAAAAGAGCAAAACAAAAAAGAACAAGACAAAAAAAGAGCGTGACAAAAAAATGAGACAAAAAATACGAGAACAATAGAGCACGACAAAAAAGTATAAGCAAAATAAGCAAAACAAAAAAGAGTGATACAAAAAAGTAGCACTAAAAAAACGAGTCAAAAAAGACAAAAAAGAGCACAACAAAAGTGAAGAACAAATAAATGAGACAAAAAGAGCAAGACAAAAAAAAGAGTATTACAAAAAAAAATGAAACACATAAAAGAATGATACAAAAAATAAGAGCACAACAAAGAAAAAGAGCGAGACAAGAAAAGGAGCAAGACAAGAAAAGGAGCGAGACAGAAAGAGCACAATAAAAAAAAGAGAAATAAATCCAGAAGAGTAGAGCACGACAAAAGAAACAGGCAAAAAGGAGCAAAACAAAAAAAGAGCACAACAAAAGTGTGACACAAATAAATGAGCGAAACAAAAAAGAGAATGACATAAAAAAGAGCACAACAAGGAAAAAAGTGAGACAAGAAAAGGAGCGAGACAGAAAGAGCACAATAAAAAATGAGATATAAATCCAGAAAAGTAGAGCATGACAAAAAAGAACAGGCAAAAAAGAACAAAACAAAAAAAGAGCAGACAAAAAAGAGCACAACAAAGGTGTGACACAAATAAATGAGCAAGACAAAAAAGAGAATGATAAAAAAAGAGCACAACAAGGAAAAAGAGTGAGACAATAAAAAGAGCACAGCAAAAAAAGAGTGATACAAAATATGAATGAGAAAAACAAGACAAAAAAAGAGTGAGAGACAAAAAAGAGCAGAATAAAAAAAGAGCACACAAAAAACCAGCGAGCTGAAAAAGGGACAAATAAAATGAAACAACAAAGGGTGGCAAAAAAACAGCAAAACACAACGAGCATTATTGCTAACAACTTTCAAACATAGTACAAAGCTCTTTCCCCTCCACACACACCTTCGTCTTTTAGCCATTCTGTTTTCATCTGCTCTTTAAGCACTCCATACTCTGTTTGCTCACTGGTAAACGATAGTCAACCTATTTTATTAATGAACATATTGTATCTACTAAGAAGTTTCGATACACAGTTCTACCCAAGAAAATCTTGGGTCTCTTTTGGTCCTCCAGGCCCCTGTGTGATGCATCGGCTGCACCCTGCTCTCAGAGGTCCTGCTATGAGGAGAGGAAAGCTACAAGAACAGCACATTCTCTCACAAAACTAAACTACAGTATCGCAGACCCACACCAATGCTTTGTACTTTTTGTTTACCCTTACAAATGGTGAACTTCAAAATATCAAATTGTAGTTGATTCTACTTAGTAAGTTCTTAGAGTCAGATGCTTTATTGATTAGAACCTGGGTGGGGTCCATTTCAAAGCACAGATTTATAATTTTTCTTGTTAGTTTCACATCTTTTAACTTGCTTGTGTTATTCAAACTAAAGAGTCAGAAGTTGGCACCATATTAATAATAAAATATCTCAATACAAAAGACTTGAAAAAAAGTGACAGCATTAATGTGTGAATATTTTTAAAATCTCAATAAACTTTCCAGCTGAAATCCTTAGGAATGATGCATTCAAAAATAATGACAAGTAAAGAATAAACTGCATTTCTGTTGTGATGTCCACATGATATAAACCAGGCATGGGCAACCCTTTTTGAGCAGCAGTCCACATCAGATATTGCTAATCATAAACCATGACACAAATCAGAATAATTTTTAGAATGTTAGGAACATTTTTGCTAACAACATAGCTTGCATGCATCGTTTTGCTGAGCTCTATTTGCCTTTTAGAAAAAAGCGTATTTAGGCTACCAATCTGTCTCTTTAGTTTTTCAATTTTAAGCTTTCTGATATCTCCTTTAAATTTATCATACCCAGAATGTTTAGTTGTGTAATGACGCTTAACATTAAATTCTTTAAATGCAGATTGGGATTCAGAACATATTAGCCGCATTGGTCTGTTTTTTACTTCAACAAAGAAGTAATCATTTGTCCACTTATTCTGGAATTTTCTCATTTCTTCAAAAAAGGTTCCCTTTTTCTTAGGTGAAATTTTAATAAAACGTTATTTTCCTCATGGAATTAAACGTGCGATTCAGAAAGTCAAAATGGCCGCAGTTTGCCCATGACTGATATAAAGTATACACAGACAATAGATAGCACTCAGATTTCAAATATCCCAAGTATAGGCTATACTTATTGATTGATTGATAGTGTAGGGAAAAAACACTGATATCCTATTAAAATGATTTACTAGACTTATGGGGTGCAAAGCACTTATCTCCTGATCAGGTTATCATCATCTATAATCCACTGCTGGCTACTCTGATGGGTATACAAAAGAGAATATAAATTTCAATAAAATATCTCAGTAATTCTTTTAATCAGTCATTGCAAAGTAAATTACATTAGTTAAACATTATGTTAACTATTAATAAGCCCTTAGGGGAAATTGCAGCAAAGATTTTTTTACCAAAAGGATTTTATACTGTTTCATAAAAATAGACATTTATGTACTGTGAAAAAAAATAGTGCGGTCATGGCGAGGAGGAGCGAAGTTGATTCTCTACTCGAGACAAGTGTCAGGGAAAAACTAGGAATTACATGTATTGAACTGATAGACGGGATAATACGAATCTACCATATTTAAACCTGGTCAGAGATTTATCGCTTCACTTCTGGCTAGCGCAAATGTTCGATGCACATTCAATATGCCCCCCCCCCCAACAGAGATTGGTTTTCATTACCATCCAATCGTGTCAAGTTACCAGACAAGAGCCCCCGGGAGGTCTTCAAGTCATGCAAAGCAGTAAATGTTACACACACCGACAAGGTAAGAGATTTTACTTGCTTCTCCTTTCCTGACCGCTTTCAGGGGAAACATTTGGACAATATACACTGTCGGTTCAACAAAGCTATACTGTTTCCTAAAGAGCCAGAAATTGCCAATACTCGCTCTGCGGCCTCAAACCCTAATATGGGGGTTGACCATGTCCAGTCCTTTTCGCCTTCCAAAGGTACAACACCCCTATCACAAGGTTCCTAGGGCAGCAGTGGAAACCTGATGAGTCCACTGCAGAAAGCCCCAAATCGCTGGCTCATAAAGAGCCAGAAGTTGCCAATACTCACTCCGCACCCTCTCTCACAGGGTTTGTATGGCAACAGTAGAAACCAGAGGAGACTACGGCAGAGAGACCCCAAGTACTGGCTCATAAGGAGCCTGAAGTTGCCACTGCCATTCAGACCAATCATTTCGGCTGCCACTTGTCATACGGCTATCGGCTGACTTTAATTCGAGTAGTTCTCACAACCAAATTGGCTGGAAGAAATGAAAGAACTACCTTCACAGTTCACACAGATTTGAAAGTGACAGCCAGACATCCCAAAGCGTGGAAAGCAAACCCGAGGCCAACATTTCTTGGCCACAACAGAGAAACCCAAGCTTTAGAGCAGCTATTGGGAGTCATTCCAACAACCAACAACACCACAATGAAACTGACCCCCTCACACATAATTTCAGTCTAAGTTTCCAGGCAACAATTGAGGATGGACAGCAGAGTCCAGTAGCTGAAAACAATGATATAGACTTCATCTCAACTAGTGCAGACACCTCACTGGAAAACCCAAATATTCCAGAAGGTATTACTCTTGACACTCATAGACGAGTGGTCCTACCCTCTGGTCGGCAGTATTCACGTTCTGTAAATTTTCAGTTGAGCCTCATTGATTCCTACAGTGGTGTGGATGTGCAGGTTGTTGGTAACCTTCAGTGATTCTAAGAATGCTCATTCCTCACATATTTCTCAAAAGAAATCTGGGAAATGGAAAAAGACTTCTCAAACTGTCCTTAACCCTGAGTTTGAGGTAACTTCAAGGTTGCTTCACCAACAGCATCCATTAAGAGAAGTGGATCTAATGTTCAAAAGAAATCTTGTATCCGTGATAGTAGTCAAAGACTCAATTTTAGAACAAAAGGGGTTCAGTCTTCTGACAAAATTGAAGCTTCTCCTTCCAAAACAACAAGTACAGCAGTATTGATGGAGTATTTTAGTACACCTCGACCATTATCTACTTGACAAATCAGTTCACGCACTCGTAGGATGGGTACACACACATTGGATGTGGCTAAAGAAACCCTGATCACTGAAGAAGAGTCAGATTTTAAATTGTTAAAATTTATAGCAAACAAGGAAAAATCGCTCAGCTTACAAAGGCAGGAAAAGAGAATTTCAATCAAGGCTGCTGAAAAGGTGGTTACAAATAAAGACCTGGTAGTTCTTGAAACAGCTGCATGATATTTCCAATAATGCTCTATGGAACCCTGACAGTAATTCACAACACTCCAAGTTATGTGAGAATAATCTTGCTTGGAAGCGTGAACAAATGGAACACATGAAAATGCCAGAGCTCACTGAACTGGTTAAAATTCCTTGGGCAGTGAAACATTGAAAAGCTTAAGTGTGGTAAATTTATCAGGAGCTGCATTTACACAACCCCCACCTCCTATAGACAATATGGTTCTACCAAACATACCAGATAGTTTTATCATGGAACCAGGATTGTTTGTTGATCAAGATGCCAATTCTTGTTTTGAAGATTTATCAGAACAGGAAACTGAGAACAAGTTCCTAAGCTTATCATTGGCTGTCAAAACTGATAAATTGACACTAAATCAGTGGCTACGAATCCAGAAGAACTCAAGCGATTTAACGGAAGAAAACATTCAAAAAGAACCTAATAGTCTGAATTCCACAGAAAATGGGAAAGTAGAAGATGAGGCAAATAACCAACTTCAGTTGGCCTGCACAAACCTTAAATACCCCATGCAACCATGGGAAGGATACAACAAAGACCAGTACTTATATCTGGACAATGCAAGCGTGGGCAATATCAGGAGTTGAAGAACAGTTCGAGCATTTCCATAAAAAAGTAGATGAGCATTTAAAAGAACAGGATCAAAATATTATTAAATGTCCACCTAATTTATTTTTAGGAACAGAATCTTCAGTACTGAGTAAGAGGACAAATGTCAGTGAAATTCTACTGCAAACTGAACCTGACAGTTGTATTTTGCTTGATTGTGAAGAAAGTACTGCTGGTCAGTTATATCATCATTATGGTGATGAGGAAGCTGCTAATATGTTATGCAGCCTAGAAGCCATCTTTGCCACCCACATGTATCTAGAACATCATATGGGTCTGTTTGCAATATTGCCAGATCTAGAAAAGGTAGTAGAAAAGAATGGAGAAATACCAAACTCCATTCTGCTGCTCTCGCCAATTCAGATTAACCGATGGCTTCCTTGTTATGTTAAGAGAATTGAGGACATTTGGCACTTAAATCAGCTTGTTCCACTTCATAACATTTTACCACATGAAATAAATGCTAATCTCTATTTCTACATTCTCCAGAAACCTAACTTGGTTGAATTGGTTCCAGTAGAGGTTGACCATTGTAAAGACAATTTTGGTGTGTCTGTCACTCACTCATCAAACTGGGAAATAGTTTACTATGGAGATACTATGCCTTGTGAATGACTGGACAATGCTGGTAAAAATTGTGATCCTTTGATACATGAAGCTACAATGGGGGATGGTCTTCAAGAGCGTGAATGGTTACAGCTGTGTATGGTCCGGGGCAAGACTATAAACTGTATCCCACTCTGCATTAATCATCTGTTATGATTCAAAGCTGCTCAATGATCATATTTACATGGTTTTAAGCAGACGTTAAACTGCACACTGATCCTTGTGCTCGGCTTTAAAAAAGCATCAAGTTTCTTTTATAGATTTGGTTCTAGACAGAAACTGTGCCATACATTTATGGACATCCTCAGCCAGAACTAAACTGCACCACATTTAATCATTGTGTATGGTCCTAAGCAGGACCCATCAAAGCTACTCAATGATCATCTTTACCTGGTCCTAAGCAGGACCTTAAAACTGCTCAGGGTTAGACTTTAGGGAGGCGACAGGTTTCTGATGGATTTAGTCCTTAACAGAAACTGTGCCACACTTTACATTGTCCTAAGCAGGGTCTAAAATAGGACTTTAATTCTGCTCAGTGGTAACAGGTCCTGGTAACAGCTTCTCAATCTAAAAAGTTCCTTGCGGGGCCAGTCCCACACCCCCTTGCCCCACAAAATTCTTATGAAGTTCAAAGGGTAAATGTTAATATGGCTTTTAGTCTTGTTAGAACCTTTTTTTTGTTTTTTGATGGGAATGTGTGGAAAAAAATAGTTTCCTACTTATCATGCAGTTGGGGCAAGGAGGGGCAAAGTGGATTCTCTGAGATGAGTGTCAGGAATTACATGTATTGAACTTTCATAGGTCCCCAAAGAACCAGGACCAGAAATCCAGCCACTGCACATGACAGGCGGGATAATACGATTCTACCGTATTTAAACCTGGTCAGAGATGAGAGTTTATCGCTTCTCTTCGGACTATCGCAGATGTCGTCGCTAGTGTAAATGATCGATACACATTCATTATGCCCCCCGGACAGAGAGTGGTTATTGTTATCATCCACTCCTGTCAAGTTACCAGACAAGAGATCCCGGAAGGTCTTCAAGTCACAGAAAGCAGTACATTTTTTGCAAACAAATGTTACACACACAGACAAGACAACAGATTTTACTTGCTCCTATCCTGACCGCTTCCAGGGGAAGCATTTATTCCTTTGAATTTCGGATCACTTCCCCCAAAGAGAATAGTTGTATGCTAACAAAATTATTTCCGACAGTACAAGATGTTACCCAAAGGTTTGGGGGATTTGAACCAATTGATCAATCTATTCATCTGTCAACTTACCCAGTGTTTCCCATGTCTCTACAGGCATTTTACATATATCTCATAATCACTCCAACAGGAAATAAAGAACCTCATTTTCTATCACGTTTTTCTTTCTTTGAGGAAGCCATTTTGCATCTTAAGTTCCTTAAACCTTTGGTAGCACTGCATATACACTGTTGGTGTCATTCATGTAACTTATTACATTATTACTGTTATTCAGAACAAAAGATTTCCATTATTTTTACAACTATAACTTTTTTAACACTTTAAAGTCTGATAAATAATTTTTTTAAATATTATTTTTAAAGATTTTTAAACCGGTGTCTGTATTTATATACTATTTAAAATTTTAATTGAATATCATTTCAAACCAATAAAATTCAAATATAATATATCACTATGGAGGGCAAGAATATTTTTTTGGAGTTAATTCCAATGAAAATAGAAAAAAAGATTTTAGGTATGTCAAAAATATGATAAGCATCATCAAAAAACTTGTAATTTCAAGTATTTTTGAAAGTTGTCTCCCCTTATACATTTGCATACATTTTCTAAGGCACTAACTACATATAAACACGTTTTTCTTTTAATTAAATGTCTATATGTTCAAATTGTAATTCTTTTAGTAAGAGTTTAGCCATTTATTTCATTAGACAATATTTATTTTGTATATTCCTTTTCTTATTTTTGTATTCATGTTTCATATATATATATATATATATCCCAATATGACACAACACAAAAAAAATGATGGCTATATATTTCAATAGGCAAAGCTTTAAAAATAGAAGTTGTTGATAGTAAAAAGTCTAAAAGGCCCAATCATCTAAAGTAGAAATTAATAGATAATGATGGATTGAAAAAAATGGACACTGCAAATTGAGTTGTAATATCATTCAGTGGTGTTGATGTCTCTTGGTTTAATGCCCTTGTTCTACTATTAGACAATTCACTGATAACATAGATGCTCCATGATGCCTTATAGTGGAACACTCTTAGTATATATGAAGATTCCCTTTTTGTGTGTGAGGTGATGGTGTCAACACAATAACTCAGATGCAAAGAGTATTTTCACTGTTTACAACACATCTATAACTCAACAGGCACTGCCAATCTTGGAGTTTTTTGCTTGAAATATATAAAAGGCATAGAAAATGTTCACAATGTATTTTAAAAGAATTGGGAGTCAAGATCTCATTGTGCTTAATCCAAATTCATGTTGTGTTTAGTTATTCTATATCAGAGTCTGTCTGTCAATATATAATTCCTTATTCAGAATATGGATAACAGAATTATAAACTTACCTTGATCAAAGTGAATAAAACTGCTCCAATAATGCTAAGTTACATTGCTTGATGGTAAGAATTATAACTTTATACCAAGATGATTTCATAATACAGGTATACCTGGATTAGTGGGGTTAATTCATCCCAAAATCTTTCATACTGTTCAAAACCGCATTGTTCAAGGTCTTATTATAATTTAATGGGTTTTTTTTTCAGTTTATACCTAGTTACATTAATTTGTACAGTAATGCCTTAACTGTACTAAATTAAAACCCACACTAATTAAAACCGCACTATTCAAGGTATTGCTGTAGTTATTAATATAGGTTGTTTTTCTCCAGAATCCGAGATTCTATCAAGGAATAAAATAATTAGTTTATTAGTGGGCTTTTTCCATTGCTAATAATGAGGGTTATGTTCTTGACAAATAGATTTAATGTTTGTAACATTTGAACATTTTTTAAAATTTCCTCTCAAAAAAAGTGTTATTATAATTTAATGTGTTTATTTTCCAGCTTATACTTAGTTACATTAATTTGTACAGCAATACCTTAACCGTAATACATCAAAACCTGCAATAATCAAAACTGCATTATTCAAGGTATTACTGTATACATTTACTCATCAAAACGATGAGTAAATACCAGAAGTCAATGCCACTATTTATACCAGTAGTTCTCAATGTGTATGTGTGTGTGGGGGTGGGTCATTTCAAGGGGGCATTGAGGTGACTAAGGGCCTTAAGGGCTTTGAACTTCTAGAGGGGGCGTTATGGAGATTCTATAAATATCTATAATTCTGATTTACAAATGGCTGTTGTTTAGTAGTATCTGCTTACAAACGAGAAGGAATTAGCATTAGGCCATTATTAAATGCTAACTTCGCCAACCATTTCTTTTATACAAATAACTGGCAAGTAGTGAATTATTTTGCTTAATACCCTCTAGTGTTACTATTATTCTATGGATAGACATTTAAAATTATCTCCCTTGATGTTGTTTTCAAACAAAGAATACTGTATGTATCTGAAGTCACTGAAAAATGATTTTGAGAAGAGCTTTGAAGATTGGATTGATATGAATATTATGCCTTAGCCCAGTGGTTCCCAACTGTAGTAGCAAAAAAACAAGAACAGAGATCACATTGATGTGTATATCAGTTACGATAGCAGAATTCTTATTTTTTTCTAATAAATTATAATTTCAAATGATGTGTTCAAATTATTTTCGCTTGCTTTCTTTGAGTAACAAATACAGCAGCTGTACAATTATAAAATTAAACTAATTCTTAGTATGAAGCTGTCTAATTGTACGTAAAATAAAGTTATAATTTGAAATTATTCTTTGTTGCAACTTAATAAATGGAAGGGGGGAATACTAGTAATCTTATTGACAAAAGTGAGGAATGACTCGAAAAGGTTGGGAACCACTGCCTTAGCCAATCTGAAATTTCTCAACCCTGATAAAATAAAGTTATGAAATACTTGCTTTTCATCTTAATGTTAAGACACTTCATATTAATAGAATTCATATTATAATTATTTGCAAATAAATTAATAAATAAGGAAAATGACTCTGCAATTAGCAATTAATAGACCTGGAGTTATATCCCTTGGACAGACTTTCTTTTTCTCAATTGTATGTATCAGCGTCCTCCTCTTATACCCTCATCAAGGGTGTCACAGGATTAGGTACACACTGGCAATTGATAGTAAGACCCGCTTCCAGCTTGACAGCCCTGTCGAAGCTAAGTTCTGCTTAGGGCACCTGGTATTCGTCAATGGTCACCCATCTAGGTACTGACCAGGCTCGACGTTGCCTAACTGGAATTCTTACGAGAACCATTGTATCCAACATAATTTGGCCTTAACCCCTTAGCATTGGGGAGAGGTTCCTCAATCTTAGTCCTCATACTGAGTGCTTAGTTCAGAGGCATTGAATACTGTTTTTTAAAGTTTTGGTATGATTTGCTGGTAGATTGAACCGTGGCCTACCAAACCAGAGGTAAGTACTCTACCACTGGGCCAAGGTGATCAGTCTTTTGTCAATTAATTATACTTAATTAAAAATTACTCGGAAAGTGGTGGCCAGATTAGACAAGTTAGAGAATTTTAATGGTATTGCGCTAATAAAATTATGATACAATGTGCCGTTTTTGCTGTGTTACTGTAACAAACATACAAACAAAAATTGGATCATAATTATTGGGATTAGCCTGAACGCAAATCCCACACAATTATTATTAAGTAGCAAATTGGACTGTAAACTGCTTTATTCTCCAAGTTAGAGCATTTTAATGGTATTGCGCTAACAAAAATTGTGCTATGATGTGATGTTTTTGCTGTGTTATGGTAACAAACATATGGAAATCTGATCATTATAATATAGATATATATATTTAAAAAAACAGTAACAGTCATCCATCTGCTTGTACCATCAAGGGTGTTGCAGGGTTATTTCATGTGAGCATTTGTTATAATTCACTTCTGGCTTGCTAGGCCTGATGAAGCTTCACCAGAGTCCTGTTAAACGTACCTTTCACAAACACATTCCCTCCGCTGTTCATTTCCAGCCTCTCACAGTGCTAGACAAGGAGTTGGACTTTCCCAGTTTTTGCTATTTTACTCCTACCTAGGGAGAGAAGAAATTGATTCATGCCTTTGACAAGGGCATTAGTGCGAAGTGAATGCAGATTGTCTCAGTCACAGTTTGAACTCGGCTTGCTGATTCCATTTTCCATGCTACTCACCACTAGGCCACCCGCACCTCCACAATATAGATATCATATATATTCTTGCATAAATATGGACATTTCCAAATGTTTCTGAATGCTTATGAATGAAATATGGCATCAACTTAAGAACTTAAGGTCATAATCAGATATTATTTATGACCAAACTCTCCAGCATTGAAACTATTTTGCCAAAAATATTTCTTTGTAGTGGTGTACTCATTTTTGGACGGCAACAGAGTTTCAATGCTGTAGAGTTTGTTCATAAACAATATCCGTTTTGACTGTGTAATGTTCCACTAGAAATAATAAAATCCTGCTATGTTTGGTTTAGAAGAAAATTAATTTTCTATAAAATAGTGGTTGGGGTGTACTTATTTATGGGCGATACTCTAGATTTAGAATCTTCTCTGTATCATTCCAATTTTAGTATATGTACCGCCAAAGTGAGTAGAGCTGCAGAGTACCATCAATGGCATTATATACCCGACTACATGTAAACGATATCTTGCCCAGGATAGCGCATTTGCATATATTTGAAATAAAATGCAAAATAATTAGTTTTAAGAAATATCAAGAGTAAACATGATTTATTCAGGGTCTTATTACAATTCAATGTGTTTTTTTTCCAGCTTATACTTAGTTACATTAATTTGTACAGCAATTCTTAACCACTACTCCAAAACCCACAATAATCAAAACCGCACTATTCAATGTCTTATTATAATCTAATGGCATTATATACCGGACATGTAAATGATATCTTGCCGAGGGTAGCTCATTTGCATATATTTTATATAAAATGCAAAATAATTAGTTTTAAGAGATATCAACAGTAAACATGATTTCTCACAATTATTATCAACTAAGTTTTATCTATAATCCATTAATACTCGAGTGAATTAATCAAATATTTTCAATGAAGAAAATATTATTTATTTACCTACAATACAAAGGGAGCAGACATTACATGTTATGATATCTAAAGGTTATCCCGAGGTCAGACACCTGTGCGGAAATGTAAGTGACCCTGGTCACCTTAGGAAATAGGTATATTGCATCAGTTTCCAAAACAGGAAATGGGGACCGGTGATTGACACCCCGTAGGCGTTAGAGAAACTATAAAGCAGACCCGAACAGAGAGGGGGGGGGGGACAGAAATCTCGACACTCAGCACAGCCGGAAGGCCCAAGACCGCTGTCCCAAGCAGCCAGGAGGCAGACCGCTTAGGGCTGGGGAAAACATAAGACCAAGTTCCCCTATTGGGAACGGTCTCTCGGCACCCATTATCTCTCTCCCACTCTTCGGCCGACAAAGATGTATGTTGTGTAATAAAAATATGTCCAGATATTTTTATAAGCAAGTCTTCGAGTTTCCTTTCTATCCAAGTCCAGGACACCCCACTATACAACACACATATCAGCATCAGTTTTGGTAATGCTCATGTTAGGATCATCTTAAAGAGGATTCAGTGTCTATACAGTATCGCCCATAAATAAGTACACCCCTACCACTTTTTAATAGAAAGTTAATTGTCTTCTAAACCAAACAGCAGGATTCTATTATTTCTAGTGGAATATTACACAATCAAAACAGATATTATCAGGTATTATTTATGACCAAACTCTGCAGCATTGAAACTGTTGCCAAAAATATTTTTTAATAGTGTTTAATAATGTTTCTGAATCCTTATGAAATATGACATCAACTTAAGACCGAGAATAAAAATACCAATGAAACTAAAAACTTGATCCGGGTATATAACAAAAACAAACAAAAACAACTGAGCGTAAGTCTAATCAGATTTTAAATTATAATACTAATCTTTGTAAGATAATATAATCTGAATTAAAGCTTAATTCTTCCTTAATCTCCTCACAGATTTTGTGTTTTAGACAAACTAGCCGAATACCCGTCCTATGGACAGGCTAATTGGTTACTATATATAATGAACAGGGCGATTTTTTTCTGTTTGTTTCTCTGTGCATAACAATGGACTCTTCCACTTAAAGGTACAAATTTTGGTGAACACTTAGTTTTGGTTACATATCCTTACATTAGGATCATTATTAATTTATACTGTACTGCCCATAAATAAGTACACCCCTACCACTTTTTTAATAGAAAGTTAATTTTCTTCTAAACCAAAAATAGCAGGATTTTATTATTTCTAGTGGAAATTATTTATGGGCGATACTGTAGATATAGATGTAGAATCTTCTCTGTATCATCCCAATTTTAGTATATGTATGACCAAAGCAAGTAGATGTGCAAAGGACCATCGATGGCATTATTAGCTGACTACATGTAAACCACATCTTGCCCAGGATAGCTCATTTGCATATATATTTATTACACAATCAAAACAGATATTAACAGCTATTATTTATGACCAAACTCTCCAGCATTG
>VCCN01001112.1:1841597-1878497 GCA_006491835.1 Architeuthis dux
GGTAGCTAGATTTTTATCACAATAATGAAAATAGCTAAAAGCAGCTAGATCATTACCACACTAATTAAAATAAGTAGTTAGATCATTATTACAATAATTAAAATAAATAGCTAATAGTGGCTAAAAGTAGTTAGATTATTATCACAATTATGAAAAATAGTTAAAAGTGGCTAGAACTGATATCCGATATCTAAAAACAACAAAAGATATAATCTGGATATTTTATATCCAAGTTGGCAACACTGAGTTGTGCCTTAAAATCAGACAATTTTGGATGTTCGATTCTTAAAATTTTTAATCATGACATCAGGACTAAAAAAAGGACACAATGTCCAAATTTGGACAAATCTGGCAACCCTGCAGGTAAGTAACAGTGATCACTTGAGAATTTCAAGCAAAAAGTGACAAAAGTTTCTTATTACAAATAGCTCCAATTGTCTAATATGTGTATAAGAAGTAGGGAAAAGCACAATATAATAATTTTTGATAGAAAAGTAAAGAATTCAAATATTTTTAAAACAGTAACAACTAGTAATATTATCTCGAATTTTTATTAGACCAAGCATTGTCAACCATTATTAATTTTTTTACTAGTAGTTCTTTCATCTTAGTTTTAGTTGCTTTTCATCGCAACTACTCGGACCGTCAGTCCACGGCCATCAGTAAACAGTGCAGATCGAACGTAGAGAATAAGCTCTAGGCGAAAGGGATGCGAGTTAGAGTTTCGCCTAATAATAAGTGACAACCAATCTTCTGTTATCAAAATCTATAGACGATATCAAATGCTGTTAATCTTATTTCTGGACATTTGAAAGAAATACAGAGTGTCCCATAATTATCTCTTTTTAAAATTTCTTTCGATTATGGAATGTTAACATTTTTTGTTAATATTTTTATTAAATTTGACTAGTTTTTACAGTCATCCTAATTTTAGTTGTTTTTTTACAACTTATTAATTTGGCAATGAATAACAGCGCAATCGGAAATAAAGAGTAAGCCTTTGGTGAGAATCGAACTCACAGCCTCATAGAAACAGTGGCCCAAACTAATAAGTTGTATAAAAACAACTAAAATTAGGATGATGGCAAAAACTAATATAATATTTAATAAAAGTGGTGTGTTACAATTCTTCATCCAATAATAATAAAGATTGATTTATAAAAAAGACTACCAGGTCTCATATGTAAAACAACATATGGTGCAGAGAGTAGGTTGTAGCGAATGAGTTTATAAGTGCAAATCAGCTTCTGCTGAATCCATGAAGTCTTTGTGGCCGATTGGTAAAAGCAACTAGGCGTAAACTAGTTTCCCCCTGGCAATGAGGGTGTAAGTTCAATTTTCACTGATGGCTTACTCTGTATTGCCATAGAAACAGTGGCCCGAATAAGTTGCATAAAAACAACTCAAATTTAATAAAAGTGGTGTGTTAATAGATTTATCTATTTTTTTTTTTTAAAAACAACGTTCAATTTCTCATATAGAGCCTTGTCAATACAAAGTTACACCCCTTGTGTACAGAAAGGAGATAATTATGGGACAGTTTAAAAAAAGAAAAAAAATGTTAACATTCCATAATTGAAAGAAATTTTAGTATATTTCTACTTTTCATACTGACATGAAAAGAAATGCAAGTGAACATTATTTTTTGCCACATTGTTTCAAGTTATAGAAGTGTGTTTGTATACACACACATGTACAAATATTAAAAACTTAAACTCAAAAAACAAATCTGACTAATTTTAAATAATAAAGAATTATGGATACGAAAAATAATCTGAAAGAAATTAAGAGTAAAGAAGGCCCTTTTGATCTTGGTATTTGAGTAGATTCCCAATTGATCTACTCAGTTATACAGGACCTTGTTTGAAGTTATAAAAAACAAATTTGTCTTGTAGCATAATGACACCAGCAAATACTGTGGCCTTTCAGTGGCCTTTTTAGTGCAAAGAGAAGATATGGCTTATAGGATGGAACTTCAGTGCCATAAGCCATTTTGATCTTTGTGTTGACATAACATGAAGCAGTCTTTGTTACTTTTTTCAAACCTGCAAACAAAACAGATCTTCATCCCTATTGTCCATAAGAGCAGAAAATATCAAAATTTTAGGACAAAAATCTTAAAGCATATGAATATAGTTCCAGTCACATATTTATTATCAGATCACCATTATCATCATATCAGATCACCACAATGCTCTAATGATTAAATTCATAAAAAAAAAAAATAATCATTTTATTTATAACCCATGCAACTACCATTTCTCAATGTTCAATGACAAATTTCTTCATTTGAAAAATAAATAATGTGTTGGAAAAATGTATTTTTTTATAACTACTTTTATGAAAAATATTCATGTTGGAATTTTTTTTGTTATATTCTTTTCTTTGCCTTTCATATAAAGAATTAGTTTTCTTCATAGGCATATACATATATAAGTCTCTTTAATTTTATAAAGAATTACATGGTGCTACATGTCAGTGGTAAGAAAAATGAGAGAGAAAAAGCAAATTCTGTTCCTTTTTTTCCCCTTTTGCACCAGATACACATGTACAAAACAGGTGAATTATTTAGTTATGCATATATATTTCTCAGAATTTAGAAAAGAAACAAAAAAAACAAAAACAAACAACAAATCATGTTATAAGCCAAACAATGATTATTGATGATATAACATTTTGAGAAAAGGAACAAAAACAATGGGAGGGGAAAGGAAGAGAGAAGAGAGAGCACAACCAACAACAACAAAAATCAAATCAAATAATAAAATAAATAAAATAAATAACAAACTCCTATTCATTTTTTTTTTTTTCAATTTATCAGGAAATTTTGAAATCTGAAGATATTAAATTTGATTTTTTTTTTTTAAATTTAAAACAGGAATAGTCAAGTTGATGGGAGGTTTCGTTTTGGGAAAAGAATTGATACAAAAGTTAACTGAAAAATAAAAATAAAAAATTAACAAAAATAACAAAGACCGTGTAAATATATATTATATTATAATTTATAATATTAGCATTTCGGTTACCAAATTACATGAGCATTTTATATTTATTTATTTATTGGATATGCTGATGGAATAATTGAATAATACCTTGTCAGAATATTCATATAATTTGGTAATGATCGAAAAACAGTTGAACGTGTATTTCTCAAGTGTGTTACACTGATGAAGCAATTCTTTCTTTCGTGGTTTTATTAATCTTCTAGAAAATAGGAAAGAAAGAGATCCAGTAGAACGATGATGAATTCAATTTAGAAAAAAAGAAAAAAAAAAGTGAATTATTTTCCCGTTTATGGTAGGAGAAGTAGAAAAGACAGTGGCGTGACAAGAGCAAAAAGAACAAATTTTGGTTTTAAAATTCATAGCAAGTGCATTTAGTAGAAAATTTAAAAAAAAAAATAATAAGAGAGATAGAACAAAATAAACAATAGATTTCTTTCACCAATTCATATACACAAACATTTTACATACATGCACACATCACGTATAAATTGAATAATCCTGGTTAAAAAAATCAAGTCAAAGCATTAAAAAAAATGTATTAGAGCCAAGTAGGTATTTTTTTTCTTTCTTCCTTTACTTAAATGTTCAGGTTAATTGAATTTGAAGGTAAAGTCTTTAATTGAACTACTTAAGTGTTTCATTGATAAAATAAAGTTCAAGTTCTTTCTCTCATAACAGAGACACAAAACAAGTCTGGGCGAATGATGAAATCTGAGTTGTACTGAGTAGTAATTGAAATACTACACAAGTTTATTTGATCTTTTTATATATTTTTCAAATTTGTGATGATGAAAGTTTGCTGTTGTTGTCTAATGAATTCATTCGTGTGTAAAATAAATCCCATTTAAAAGATCGTCTTCATAAATCTTTAGTTGTTTATGTTTCGTCGTCATCATTATTATAACAGAGCCTCAGTATTTTGTTTTGTATATATTCTTTTTTTAAAAAAAAGAAAGTTGAAAACTACAATGGAAGAATAATTGCTTATTTGTTAATGTTATTTAATGTTGGTTTTTTTTTTTTTTAATGAGTCACCAGTGTCACTAAATTCATTTGCTCTGATTAATTCATACTGAAGTGAAGAAGTGGAAACAAAAATAAAAAAATAAATCATGGGTTTTATTATTTTTTTTTCTTCATCTTCTTCTTGGGAGTGTGTGTAGGGGTAGAGGGGGGGATAAGTAAAGAGAGAAAGAAGCTTATCTTGAAGATAATATATCTTCCAATTCAAAGAATAGACCAAAAAAAAAAAAAAATCCAGGATATAAAATCACTCAACCATTATTTGTCACACACATCCGATTATTCTCTGGAGAGAAGAAAGTAGAAAGACATTAATTTGTTTTGTTTTTTTTTTTAGTTGGTAAGTTTGGTTTTTTTTTTTTCTTCGTTTTTTTTAAGGAAAAGAAAGAAAGTAAAAAATATAAGATTAAAGAAGAAGGATGCATTATTTCAGTTTTTTTTTGTTGTTGTTGTTAATGTTCTGAACATCCAACCCCTTGACAATCGTCTGTTGGGCAATGCCAAAAAAGACAGTTCCCCACACAACTATAACATATGAGGAAGACAGCGGCGAGGAAGACAACACTGCAAATAGTGCAAGGCTTCCTCTCCAAGAAGAAACTGGTCAGGTATAGAACCATGAACATGGCATGATTATATATAAAAGCCGGGTTTAATGGTTTAGGGATGAGAAGAACAGGTATGAGCCACTGTAAGCAATACATCTCCACAGGTCGTCGTCACACTCCTCCAGGGGAACTCGTTGATGATCCTTGTTGTTGAGGAGTTGCACTTTGAATTCCACAGGGTTTTTTTTTACAGACCGGCTACTTGATTAGCCAACAATTGCAGGTTTCTTATACCAATTTCCAGCTTGGAAGAAGGGTCTGCTTATTGCTGTCCTTCCCTTCTTTCGATCTTCCCCCTTTTCTGTTTCCAAAAAAGTAAGAATTGGTCAGACAAAATGAAATCGACTTCTTCTTCCAGTAATCGTATACATGGTTCAGCAACAATGAAGAAGATGCGCTATCATCAAGAGCCGCACTTTCGTAAAAAATAATGTCAGTCAGAAATAACAGTAGTCAGAATAAGACAGCTGGTAAAACTACGGATGCACATTAGTATAACGATTTAAAAAACTTTCAATTTAAGCTTAAACAACTACGTACTTTAGAATGTTCATTGCGTTGTAGAAGATAAAAATAAAAATTTAAAAATCAGTCTTGTCCCTAATAAGTCTATTATTCCAACTTATTAACCGTAATCTGATCATGATAATTAGAATTAATTTTGAAGATTTATTTTCAAATATTACCTTTTTTCCCAATGGTGATTCTTAATAATTACAGCTACATATGTTATTAGACAGATTATTTTTTTATCTGAATCTAATACAACTATAAATTAGTGTTTAGGCTTCAGACTTGTGAGGGAGGAGTAATGAATGACTTATAGTGAAGGTTGAGTACTTTTTGCTCCCATTCAAGCGTAAGCACCCTCTTCAATTCTTACCCTTGTTCATTACACTGCAAAGTGGGCAGGGAGAAGCGCAAGGATAAAAAAAGAAAAACGAGTCACCGGTTCAGGGCTGTAGCTTTCGTCACGTTCGCTCCATTCACACTTTGTGTTGCATTAGAAGCAGAGTTGCCAATTCAGCGCGTTTCTTGTTTTGGCCGTTTCTGGCCATTATCTGCTTATTTTTGGCCATTTCTGGCTATTTAAAAAGATTTAGCGCTTTTTGGCAAAAACTAGCGCGAAAATATTTTTTGAGTTGGCAACACTGATTAGAAGTGGGTACAGGAGAGTCGTTGTTTAACGGGGACGCAAGGACGGTACTTTCACTCTAAAGCATAACGGTCGTACATGCAAACAAGCAGAATAATATACAGGATTTTCCCTGTATATGTGTATGTGTGTGTGTGTTTTATATAAATCCGTACATAAACATGTAAAAACATTCTTTAATCTTATCAAAATTTTCTAATTTCATTACTTTTTCTTGGTATTTTATGCTGTTGTATCAAACCAAAACCGATATTTTTTTTAAAAAACTATTTAGCTTTTGCCCTCTTTTACAATTTAAATTTTATGTGAGTTTTTTTCTTTTTTGAAATGACATATCCCGAATATATGGCTATGATGGTCATTCATTTTAATTGATACAAAGTCAAAGGGATTTAAAAGCAAATTTTAAAAAGTTAATTTTTAAGATTTCGGTTGTACTCTTTTAAAAATGAAATGCAAAGAAAAAAACTTGAAATTGTTCAATCCAAAACAAAACTGAAAATTTAAAAACTTTTTATAAACGCCTTTAAGTTGATGATTTTTGTTTTTCAGTGACTTCCCTCAGTGACTTAGTTTTGTTTCTTATCAGTCATCCGTAGATTTATAAGGCAATCGGTAACTATTCTTTACAAATAAAACCTATTAAACTAATTCCCAAATAAAAATTAAAAATAATTCCGTGAACTTAATTGACAAAGTACGCTAATTAAAGTCAATTCCAAATTCGGTAAATTTTTTTTCTGCTTACGAAACAATGGCTAAATTACTTACATTTCAGCTATGTTGACTTGAATAATACCACGCAGTGACACCGAAGTGCGAAATACCTGGAGACGAAAACAATAAAAATGGGACAAAAAAGAACTGTGAAAGGTAAAAAAAAGTGTCTTCATTATTTTTTAAACCGAAGTTATTATGTAAATAAAATTCTCAGATTACATGTTGGCTAAAAAATATGGTACTTGATTAAAAATCTTTAGAAAATACATTCACGTGGCCCAGAGGCCCTTCTTTTTACTCACAACACCTGACACTACAGTCTGACTAAAACGACTCTTTTTAGTTTTTCTTGTGTTGTTTTAATTCGATTGTTTTCGCAGTAGTTCGACAGCTGGATATGGAAGAAATATATATATATATATATAGCATCATAGAACCCATAAAAAAATTATGGAAAACATTTTTGCTGTATTGTAACAAACCAACAAATATACATAATTTGGATCTTTAGGTATTCAAACCAAAAGTTATTGCGCAAAATCAGGAACAATGTCAGTTTTAGTTTTTATTAGCTTTTGTGTTTTTAAATTTTCAGCGATATTAAAATATATTACTGATTTTTAGCTATAAAAAGTGGAGGTCGCATTATATTCGAGGTAGCGTCTGGGTTGTACTTGAGTAAATGCGGTAATAAGTATTGGATATTTACATTAATGATGAAATTAAATATTAAATTGATAAATATTTTGTAATTGTAGCCCATTGTATGCTTTTTCGATCCATACGTAATTTGCTTGTCAAAGTGATCTACGATTTCCGGTGACATTTTAGTTTTTGATTTTTTTAAAAAGATTAGGCCGTCTGTCTAGCGACTTTCGCTGTTTGATATCCGCTTCCCCCTACCCAATCTGACTGACTGACAATACTCTAAGCTTGAAAGGCAATCCTAATTCATTTAATCTCTGTAGCGGCAGCTCATGTATATCTCTACTAAAGTCCACATCAGTTTATCAAATCGTGGTTGCAGGTTGCAGTAGTGTCTTGGTTTGGAAATTGGAATACAGTGTGACAGACGAACAAACATCTGCACAAAAAGTGACAATGGTATTTACATAGTTAGATGGTCATTGTTAATTGTTCAAGTCCAGGATTTTCTTTTTCACGATGGCTAATTCCAGGGGGGAAAACAGCAACAGAAGTGGAAATTTTCAACAATATTTTATACCGATCTTTTTTGTAACATTTTAAACTGATCTTTTATTCTTTAAGAATTTATTTTTTGACAACTCAATTGTTTGAAAGAAAAAAAAACTGTTGGTTATTGTTACCTTTCCCGTTTTAAAATGGCCGTCGCTCCACAGAGTTTTCAGAAGCAATTTGTTAGGTATGAACAAAAATGAAAAAAGAATTTCAAGTCTTACATAACACCTGATTTAAAAAATGTATGGTAGACAATGCAGTACACATATATATTGATTGGAAAAAATAAACAAGATTAAAATGCAACACAGCTGCTTCGTGCCAAAAAAATGCATGTTGTTGTCCATAATTTGAAATAGCGTTCAATTTATTTACATAAACAAAAAACAGAATAAAATATATGAAAAATACAGCCGGTAAATATTTTTTCATCATTTCACTATATTTAATTATTCATCCTTGTTATAATATTTTTATATAAGTTTCAGTCGAACCACGATATAGAAAGAATAAAAAATATACATTTAAAAAAATATTGGAATAATCGATAAAAATGATAAAATCTTTTTTAAATAAATATTGAGTGAAAAAAAAATTTTTTTCATAGATCACATTAATCGAAAAATTATTTTACTTAATTTTCCTGTTTTTTAATCCCAAATTAAAAGTTCCGTTCCAGCAGTTCTTGGATATTATTCTAAAAAGGGTAAACATAATTAGTATCTCGAGGGGTATATCTGTAAAATGTGTGAAAATCAACGAAAGCATGATTATATAAAATAAATAAGTCATCAAATTAATAAAAGGTGGGGTAGGAATCATAGGAAAAAAACATTATTCTTCTCCAAAATTTGGAATGGAAATTTTTTTTTTTAAATTCGTCCTTTAATAAATAAGTATCAAAATTTCATGCTGAAATTTTCATCTATTTTGTTCATACCTACTATTTGTCTATTTCAGATTCTTATTTTTTATATGGTTATTCCAAGTTAAGAGACAAATATCTGTTTATGAAGATTAAGAATTACTTTTTTTCCATAAATTATTTACATTAAAATAATAATTTAAAATATCTTTGTGTTAAATGTTCTTCTGTTTATGTTAAATCCAGGTTCACATGCAGAATTAATGGTTCTGGCAGTAACTGACATTATAAACCAGTTGATTCAGGCACATATCCAAAAGAAAGATGTTAATTTAAACAGGTAAGTTTACTTCATTTATAATTATTAAATTGTTAGAAATCAGTTTTTTTTACTTGATAATCTCTGTTTTATTCCTCCATTGATTCATTCACATGATTTTGCAGAATATCTGCATGTTTCCTATGTCCTATACTTGATTAGCACTGCCTAAAGGTATTTTATCATATTTACTGTATTAAAATAAATGTGTGCCTACTGAAATAAAACAAACCTTATGCTATTTGTGTCTTGTCCAATTTCCTTGTATACCAATATCACATCCCCCACATTACAAAGTGTGTTGGCAAATGGTAGGGTACATAGTACAGTTCCAAGGGAATTGTATCCACTGCAACCATCTAGTGTCAGGAACACAACAAGCCTGGCTGCTGCAGAGTCAAATTCCACTCCGTTCTATTCCGATTGAAGATGATTACTGCAACTTTTGTATTGTATATATAATAAATAAATGTATTTATTTATTAGAATGAAATAAGCCCTTGTGTATCTGTAAGATGAATTTCATAGATATGTAAGACTTGTCAATTTAGCTCAGTTGGTAAGAGACCAGCCTACCAATCAGCTGGTCATGATTTCAAATCAGGGGAATGTTAATTTTTACTCCCCTAAATTTGGTGAGAATTGTTCTTGTTACAATAGAAAAACAAAGTCAATTCCAGACTTGGACAAAAGCAGAAGGGCAAAGTAGGACTGATTTAACCGATCACCATTAAAGAAGCTAACATTTTTTTTACTTTTGTACTAAGCAGACACGGCAATGACTGTTTTAGTAAATCAAATATTGTAAACCATTTTTATTAATTTTTAACTGCTATTTACCCTCATCTTAATTTTTAGTATTTTTTAAAAAATCACTATTTAAGATGGTTTACAATAAATGAATAATAATAGCATTTTTACTAAAACCAAGTTGAATTGTAATTAAAAAAACAACTAGAAGTTAAGATTAAAGTAAATAGTAGTTAAAATTAATAAAAATGGTTTACAAAATAATCGTTTTTTCTAAAACTCAAACAGTCATTGCTGTGCCGGCTTAGTACTTGAGTAAATAGAAATACTGTGTAAGTATGAAAGTTTAAAAAAAAATGCTTCTTTAGCAGTGATCAGTCAAATCAGTCCTTATGATGCGATCTATTTTTGACGGTTAAGTTGTCCAACTTTGCCAGCAGAAGGAATAATGAGAAGTCAGATGTTGTAAAAACAAAACAACTTTACTGGTGGTTAACTCAAAGAGTGGGTGCTGTCTGCTACAAGAGTTTTTGGAACATGAACATCAAAGGCTGAACTAGGTTTATGTGCAGAGCACAGAGACAACCAAGCTAGGGTTCAAGGAGTTATTGCAGTGGACCTAAGTTGGAATTAGTCTTGTTGTCTCTAGGTGTTGCCTGTTCTACTAACTCACATTCAGTTGCTCCTGTGTCGCAATGATTTTGTCTCCATTTCTCAAACAATCCCAGGTGACCAAATCAATCTTTGTAGCAATTGTGGTGCTAGCCCGACACCTAAGATGGACTGCCTTTCAAAGCTAAAAGGTTTGAACTGCTCTGCTATTTACACATAGCTGGGGGCAGAAGTGGATTCATGCCTTTCCTCAAGTTTGGACTTGGTTTGCCGATTCCATTCTCTATTCTATTAACAGTTAGGCCACCTGCACCCCTACTGTTAGACCACCACCAGCGGTAAAAACAACCAAGTTGAAGAAACTGGTCTAAAAAAAATCAATGTATTATAGTAACAACATCTTGTCTCATAAATTCAAAAATTCAGAGATCCTCCTCTGATATCTCATTTTAAAGGTGTTCAGTCAATACTAGTCCCAAAATAAAATTGATCAGCGTGTACTCCTTCGCTGTTATTTCATTGGTTACAGATCTGTGACAATAGTTAAGATAATTAGCCTGTGAGTGATAATTCTTAACATCATAAGTCCAGTTTTTGTGCTACACACCTAGGTGATTGAAGACAAAAGGTTATGGTAGCTGAAGTCTCCAGAATTTCCCTAAATATTTTTATCAGTACCTTCCAACATTTCTTAAAAGGGTAAGTTTTATGATCCACAGGATCTGCAGGTTTTGGTTTTTCCTGATACCCGTCTCTTTCCCAGGGTAACTGGAGGTCATTGTGGTATTGCATTTACATTAAGATGTTTTGGGAAAAGTGAATAACTTTTAGAGGAAAAATTTGATACATTTGAATCTTAAAACCATTCAAGACAAAATTTATTAATTTAAACTTCAATTAATTATCTTAATGGATATTTTAAATCGTGCTGTATTTTCCCACAAAAGTAATTTTACCTTTCCGAAATTCCTTATTTAAGAAATTGTTTGCAGTGCATATATTATACAGAGAAAATATAGTTTAAATTACTATTAGCACTTTAGAATAAACATGAATTTGTGATATTTACATCAAAGATATACTATTAGAAGAGTCTTAGTAGTATTATAAGAGTATTATAAGATATACTATTAGAAGAGTCTTAAAAAAATTGTTAGATTTGTGTAAAAAGTTTTTTTTATGAAGTGTTTATATACCTTGTAATGTTTTATTGGTTCTTTTTTTCCAGTATAAAAGGAAAATCGGCAAGTAAATATGGCCTTGCCAGCCAACCACGATTGGTGGATATTATTGCTGCTGTGCCCCAACAATACAAAAAGGTAAAATATTATTATTCATGATATTTGGTATTTGTTTTCATTAGAATTTTCATATAAAATTATCATATTCCTTACACATTCTATATCTTTCTTCAATACATGCTATAAGAACTTCAGTGTTGTTTCTCCTGCAGTCTGAATCAGTTTATATCTCTAGACCAGCAGTATTCAAACTGTGTTCCACAGAACCTTTCCAGGGGTTCCGTGAAACAGTGACATTTTCGCACTATACTCAATAATTCTTCATTACATAAACAATTCCTTCACAGCTTTTTCATGTCTTTATTTTATTTCTTTAACACAAACAGTACTTTTTTTATATAAGAAAAAATTAACAACATTTTGCCTTTTTAATTAAAATCATCTTGGTTATTTATGTGTCACTGACACTGTTCAGTCAGTCGTTCATATGTCTATTTTATCTCAGTAAGCTTTGTTCTTACTTTTCCATTCGAGTGTGTATTTTCTATTTGAGTTTATACACATTCGGATAATTCTATAAACAAGGCCAAAATTCAATAGTTACATACATATATAAATGTGATAATTATAATGACATTTATTAGTTGAGAACCTATATTTGCCCGGCACCGGTGAGGCAAATATAATTATCATATTCTGTTGGATATAAAATTATCCATCATTTGATTTCATATGTAAATATATATATGTAGAAGGAAAATTTGGTTTTTTGAAGAGTTTCCCTAGAAAATTTAATTATTGAAAAGGGTTCCACAAGTAGTTAAAGTTTGAATACCACTGCTCTGGACTAATATCTGTGTGAAGTATTTGCTAATATAAAGTACTTTCTTTTTTCCATTCAAATAGGCCCTTGTTCCTAAGCTCAAGGCTAAACCTGTCCGTACAGCAAGTGGTGTAAGTATGATGTTATATATTGATGTATATTGTTTATAATACAAAATAGATAAAACATGTCTATGCTATTCAAGTAGTTCTTTGAACGATTGAACTCCTCCTTCTTGTTGTTTGTGTTGTTCACTAGAAAAGCATTAGTAAGTTTAGATCTGTAACTTTCAATGACTAACCATAAACTGAATTTAATCTTTTTCAAAACAGGAAAGAGAAATTTTAATTTGTAGCATCTCAGTTTTCCCCTTAAGTAAAGAGAATACATCTATCTGGTCTGGTTAGTCGTTCGATAGAAACCATCACATGACCAACATCTTTTGGCGGTGGTGATCAATTAAAAAATTGGAAAAGGGGGTGATCAATGAATAAGTTACTTCTCTTGCCTTTTTAAAAAGAAAGTCTGAATTTTCAAAAAAAACAAGTGTGAACATTGCTGGACACAAATAAGGGACCAATTTAGCATAAACTTACATTGTAAATTGAAACCCCACTAAAAACCTATTGGGGGGGGGGAATTTTCAAAAAACAAAACGTTTTTTCTAGACATAATAAGGAGTAAATGTTGAAATTTTCAGCCCTCTAGCTCCATTGGTGCAGCCTGTATGCTAGATAGATAGATAGCCAAACAGCCAGCCAGACCAACTTAAAAACTGAAGAAACCTATGTTGACATTTTTGGTGGTCAGTTTCTAATACCATATATGCTGGACTATAACTTAAGTCAAATGGTTTACAAGGGTATTTGGATGACTACTGTTCACTTTAACTCACCCAAGCCTCATAACTGTCCATATTGTGCTTTTGTAGAGAGCCCCCTAGTCATAATACCAGCGCATAGAATGCAGTGTAATATTTGCATTTTTTCTTTCTTCTTTTAAAAATTAAATGTCCGTCATATATACTGGCATATACAGTAGTTTAGCCTGTGAGTATCACCGAGTGATTGTTCTCTGATTTTATACTTTGATAAAAAAAAAAGGGGAATATTATTAATTACTACTTAAACCAAATATCTGCATCTTGAATATAAAGCTAACTAATGTTTGTAATCTTTTTTAAATCGATTCTTTTTTCATCTATTTATCTTTCTTTTACAGATTGCAGTCGTTGCTGTTATGTGCAAACCTCATCGTTGTCCACATATTGCTATGACAGGAAATATTTGTGTGTAAGTGATTTAGGGATTGGTGTCTTCATCTCTGTTTTTTTTAAAATAAACATCTTCATCAATAATATCTAAAAGATCTAATGATAGAAACTTTCTTGATTTAACACTGACCAGCTTCACTTTCCAATGAAGTAACTAAGTGTAACATAAGTATTTTTTTGAATGATTCAAAAGATAGTGTAATGACTCTTATACTTGTCAGTATCAATATAAGAGTCTTTCGTTCCATGCAACACTTCTTCTTTTATCAGAGGTTCCAACAAGTTAAAGATATCAGAAAATTCCTCAAAGAATTTCATACGAAAATTGAGACTTTCAAAATAATTAATGGAATTTCTAAATATGGTACACCATTCTTTAAAATCTCTCCTTGAACTGAAAATCTATTGAGAAGACAGATTGCAAAAACTAAAACTACTAAACAATTAATTTTTTTTTCTAATAGAGGAATGTATTTTTGGAATAAATTGCCTAGTCATGTTAAAGATAGCAATAGTGTACAAAGTTTTTAAAATAATTTAGATAATTTTAAAAATTATGGAAAAAAAAAAATGAGATTACAAGGACATTTTTGGAATCTCTCAGATGAGATTTTCAAGAGTTTGACCTGTGAATTGTGCTAAATTGTAGATGTTGTTTGTATTTATGTACATTTGAATGTTTTTTTATGAATTTTGTATTTGTTTAGAAGTTGATCTGTAAATATTGTGTATAATTTGGAGATGCCCAAAGAGGCATAATAAAAAAGAAAGTTCCTAGTGCCTGCTTTTGCACAATGTTAGGGAAATTTTAGCACTTTGTAGGCAATTTCGTTCGATGAGTAAAGAATTTGTCCTATTGCTGCAGGTGACTCTGTTAGCTGAACGATAGTGTGAATTTCACGGTTGTGTTGTTAATATGGAAGTGCGAGGTTTTACAGTAAATTGAGAATATTTAGTGAACAACTCTCTCCTTCTGTAATCTTTGATAAATCAATTTTGTGTTTTCAGAAAAATAAGTAATACTACCTCTGTCCCATAATAGTTGTTACATTTGCAGGTACATTTCATACATTAAATGTAATAACTATTATGGGACAGTGGTGGTCGTATATTTTATCTCCCAGAAAAGAGTCTGAACAAGAAACATTTTTATAACTAAATTTTTTTTTTATCTCTGTCTTAGATGTCCTTCATCTATGCAGTGGTATTATTGGGATTATTTCCTTTTGTTTATATTTTAATGCAAATATTTAAATTGTCTGCTATTTCTTTTACTTCCTTTTGAAGGTATTGTCCTGGAGGCCCTGATTCAGACTTTGAATATTCTACACAATCATATACTGGTTATGAGGTAGGTGAAATATTACTATACTATTTTCAAAGATCTATGCCAATATTACACAGCATTCAATGCACTGTTATTATGACTTGGGAGCTGTCTACCAAAGCTTGAAATGGACAGCTATGGGACTTGGATGAGTTTCAATGAGCAGTAGTCCCCTAAATTCCTTTGTAAACCATGTCTTGACTTATAGTCCGGCAAATACAGTATAATACCCCTCCAAAGTAAAAGTAGTAACCCACTGTAACATTATCACTGAAAATAAAGTTTGAATTATGATTTGGTGGTCAAGCAATATAAAATTGAATTTCCCTGAGATGAATGTGCTGTCTAAGCCATTAGCTTTCCTAAAATCTTAACTCCAAAATAATCATATTATATCACTGCAACTTGATTGTTTCAATCTATGTCCATCTCTGCACAGATAAAATGTGTAAACAAGCCCAATAAGGAAAGCTGAGAGTTAAAAATCTTAAAAGTATAAACATCTCCGGTGGAAAACTTATTTTGATTACCATATTGTCTCTATCTATTGCCGTTTTGTTTTATCACCTATCTGTATTTATCCCCTAGTAAAATACCCAAATTTTAAACCAATTGGAACCCAACACATGTTTTTTGTTTATAAAATGTAAACAACATTCTAACTAAATTTCAGAAAAAATTATCAAGAATTGAAAAATTTTTCCAATTGGAACTAAAAATATGTTTTTTGTTTATAAAACGTGAAGTGCAACTTTCCCAGGGTCAACCCCACCTTTTAAATCAAAGGTTTACATCCTATGGACCACCAGAGTGGCGCGAATAGGAGCAGAGCCCATAGGTTGTGGGTTTAACATGAGTCTCCTGCCGCCCCTTTGGAGGAATGTTCTGACAGTAAGGCTGAACTGTGGTTAGACAGAGCTGGCTATAGAGTTCTACCGACCCTTTGAAGGAGAATCAGTACAGAACAGCTGCCTGCAACTTTGATTACAGATACTCATGATAGTATGGTTGTCTGCAACTTTAGGCACAGATCCTCATGACAGTATGGCTGTCTGCAGCTTTAAGTACAGACCCTGGTCACTCCAACAAAAGTAGATGTGTGCTGACTATGGGGTTCTGCTAATGCAGCCTAAGGAGTGACCGACAGTATAGCAGCCTGAGCAGAATCGAACCCAGATCCAAAACACACCCCTACGCAAAAACAAAAAAAATATATATATATATAATCTGTCATTTTTTGACAGCAAGGGTAAACTAGTAATAGATTATTAATCAAATATCTAAGAAATCTTTGTCTATTCTTTAACTTTCTTTCATGAAGCGTTGAGAAGTTATCAAATGATATTGGGTTGTCTGTTAGAGAAATAACCTAAAAGTTGCCTATGTTCATGAAAGCACTTTAGTTTCAAAGACATCATCTTTTTTAAGGTTCAATCTTTTTGTCTATTGTAGCCAACATCAATGCGAGCAATTCGAGCCAGGTACAATCCTTATTTGCAGACCAGACACAGAGTTGAACAGGTAAGAACTTATAGTTTCAATTACTATTGATTTAATCTATGTACTTGATAACAGATGATAAATGAATTTAATTCAATTCAAACAGATGACATCAGAATTTTGATTTATGATATTAATATAAACAAATGTGACGTTGATTGCTCTCAAGGTCAGGGAGATTATCAAATGTATTTTTTAAAAACCTGTAAGAATTTTTAAAAATAAATGAATATACCATATTTAATGGCATATAAGCACCCCTTATTTCAGCGGGGAATATTAAGAAAAAAATGCATTTCCCTGGATTTCTCTCATTTATCACCCAGTTATTTAACTCAAGTTCCAGCCAATGTGGTGCTGGACAATGAAGGTTATGTTTACCTTCTGAACCATTTTTGTGGGGTAAAAAATATGATAGTTTTACCTATTTTCCAAATTGTATTAAAGAAGAGTGTACAAGATATCTTGTTTTCTTTTTAAAATCTCTTCAGGTTTGTAAATATCACTATTTATCATTCTCTGATTGTAATTGTTGATGTAAGCATGCAGAACTAATTATTTGGTGACTGTTCATTTTAATGAAAAAAGTATTTGAATGATGTTTGAATCATTTTGTTTTTTGTCTTGAGAAAAAATCAAGATAAAACTCCTGAATCATTGAAAAGATTTTTTAAATTTTAGATGATATCACCCAGCTTATCAATTCTTTTTTATATGAATACCTGCCTGTTTGATTTAGTCAATCACTTCCAAACAGAAAGGTTACAGTTAATAAAAAACACATTTTCACTTGTCTTACTTTCTGAGATACTTGTAGCTTACCTAAAAAAAACTAAGCTAGATTTTGTACACATTTTTTCTATTTACTTATTTCAATCATATAGTGAATTTAGTTTGCTTTAAAAGACTTTGTATTTTTTAGAGCATAAAATAATTTTCATAACTAAAAATAGCTTCAATATTCTACAACTATGCTCTGAGAGTCAGATATGGCTTAAATACTGACTGCTTTCCCTTAAAAATTTGTCACATGATAATCATTAGCCAAATTTAAAGATTTTCCAACTAATTGATCCAGTTGATAGTTATATATACTTTACAATGTGAAATTGGCTCAGTATTTATATTTGGTACAAACAGCAAAATTTGAGTGATTTTTAAAATAGTATATAGGAATTTGAAAAAGCAAATTCTATTTTTATTGAAATATCTCAAAAATGAAATCATTCATCAAAATATTTTTCAGTGAAGATTGATCTTATGAACTTTATCAATATATATTTTTTTTAAGTTACAGAAAGATTTTTCATCAAAGCAATTGTAATTTCTTTTCTTCGCCTTTATTATACAGTTGAAACAACTTGGTCACAGTGTGGATAAAGTTGAATTCATTGTAATGGGAGGCACATTTATGTGTCTGTCAGAAGAATACAGAGACTTTTTCATTCGGAATCTCCATGATGCTCTATCTGGGCAAACCAGCAGTTCTGTTGCAGAAGCTGTCAAGTAAGTTGATATTTACTTTTATTACTAGCAGGGATACCCATAAAAAATGACAGGGTTTATTATGTATGGATTGTCAATAAGGAGCCAAAAAGGATTTTTTATTAGGTCATTTTTTTTATTAATTCAAGTATCTTAATTTTGAGGGTTTTTTTTTAAGTCTCAACTCTACTCAAGCTGTTTTAAAGGGTGATCGGGAGTAAAATCTTAAGACAAAATGTCATGTAAGAAAACTCACCACTGATATTGTGCGGTATGAAAAAACAGTCATAGGAAGAAATTTATTTTATTAAAAATATAACTTATTTCATTACAAAATAAAGTTGAATATTATTGTATTAAAAAAATTAGGAAAATAGTATGGACAAATCTGTCCTTTTTAAAAAGCATTTGGCTATGAACTTTTTGGTTTGGCCATATTTAAGTTTTGAGTCATTTTGACTTAGTTGTAGTAGTATTTTTAATAAATTCTTTATTTTGGTTTCGCCATTTTTGCGAGTTTTGGGCCAGAAACAACTCGAACTATAGCAACTCTGCTTCCCCTCCCTGCCAGCTAGGAAGGCAAAACACAAATTGGCAGAAGATGAAGGAGAAAGGCAGACAGCATTCAGTTGACCCAATTTGTCAAAAAAACTTGAACGATATTCTTCGTTGCTATGGAAACAACCTATCTCATATTTTATTATCCAACCTTTTATTCTTTGTTAGCTGCATCAATATGCGTCATGTGGACCAGTCCATTATGAGTTTTGGAATGTGTCAGATGGCGGACACGACAATCATACATTTATATTTTTTTAAGTCTTTTAACATTTCATACAGCATTGCTTTGCTTTCTTAATAATTATTTTGCTTCATTTTTGCAGATATTCAGAGAAAAGTCGAACGAAATGTATAGGAATCACAATTGAAACAAGACCTGACTATTGTCTCCGAAAACACCTCAGGTATGAACATGTCTGATTCAAGAAATTCGATATCTATTGCTTGCATTAAATTTTTCCAACTTCAATTATACCTTTTATTTTTTAATAGAAATATTTATATATTCCTTTAATTTCTTGCAGTGATATGTTGAATTATGGTTGCACACGACTTGAGATTGGTGTACAAAGTGTGTATGAAGATATAGCCAGAGATACAAACAGGTAATAACTGTTATAAAAATCAACTTGATGTATGTGATCTATGTGATGTATAACTTCCATATATAACTTCCATATATAATTAATGAGCTACATATGTTTGGTTGTAAAGCAAACTCTTAATCTACCACTTAATTCAAAGTTGATCAAAGTTCTAACATTAATAATGACACTACTTAGCCTACAGTTCTTGCTCTGATATAGAATGCTTTTAGGTTTCACCTCTTTTTTATCTTTCTAAGATGATATAATTGTTTATATTATGGCTTTTTTTTGCAATTACAGTTCATATGATATACATTGAACATTTTAGTCCATTATCTCTTAAGAACTCAAATGTTACTCAAAAGTAAAACGGATTAGTCACATAGGGTTTGACAATTTATCTAAAAAGAAATTATGGTCCAATGTACTGTATATGCCAGACTATAAGACTAATTACAAAGGTATTTGGAGGACTATCGCTCACTGCAACTTCTCCAAGCCCCATAACTGTCCATATCAAGCCCCTTTGTCATAATACTGACGCAGTAGAGTATTTGCATAGTTTTTTGGGGTTTTTTTTAATTAAATGTCCGTCTTATTTACTGGCATTTACAGTAAATAAATCAATTTAGAAATTTGTATCCAAACTCCTTAAAATTAAATATGATTAAGCCACGCAATTAAATTTTACGTCTTTTAGTGCCCTTCAAGTACATTTATTGGTAAAGGTTTGTTTCTGGATTGTAAACTAAGGTAGGTAACCGATTACACTGCCTTCTAATGTATTACAGAACAAATGAATGCAGAAGACTAGACCATTTAAAACTGTATTTTATTAAATTTAATTATAAAGGATGTCATTTAGGGTTGGAGTTAAAGTAGTTTTAGGGTTGGGGTTGCAAGTAACAAAAAACATTCATTTTCATAATTATAAAATTAAAAAGAATATACACTAGCAACTAACAATAAAAATTCGTTGTACAATTTTTTTTGTTATCTCTAACACTGTTCCTCCAAATGAAAAAAAATCAGAGAAAAAAAAATTCTTGTAAAATAAAACTTTATAGAAAAAGGGGAAGATTAATATTTTCGCTAAACCAGACAACAATTTTGATTGACTTAAATCAAATGATTAAGTAGCAACAGCGGCATAAGCCAGCATAATCGGTTACCTCCCTTAGTTTACGAACCAGGAACAAACCATTTATTTAATATTATTTTCTATAAATCATTTATTGTTTGTATATTTTCAGAGGCCACACAGTTAAGGCAGTTTGTGAATCTTTCCACATGTCAAAAGATGCTGGTTTCAAAGTTGTGTCACATATGATGCCTGACCTACCCAATGTTGGCCTTGAAAGAGACATAGAGCAATTCATTGTAAGTATAGAATGTTAATAAAGCAATTAATACGCTGAAATTTTCTCTATATATTCTTGTCTGTACAAGATGTCATCTGTTAGTATACTTGGCCTCGTTTGATTTGTATGTTTAACTGATAAGATAAGGTTATTTGATCAGCAAAAAAACATGGGAATTTTTCAGCAGTTTTTGCATTGAGTATCTTTGTATAAAAAAGTTTATAGTAGTACTTGACACTATTTAATGACTTAACCATCAAAAAAAGATTGCATCATAAGGACTGATTTGACCGATCACCACTAAAGAAGCTAATATTTTCGTAGTAAAAAACGATTATTTTTTTTTTTATTAGATGAAGTATTATAAACAATTTTTATTAATTTTTGACTTCTATTTACATTCATCTTAATTTTTAGTTGGTTTGTAATCGTAATCTAACTAAGGCCGGTCGGTATTGCTGTGTTTGTTTTGGTTTTTAGTAAAAAGGCAATTTATTATTTATTTTTACTTAGATGAAGTATCGTAAACCATTTTTATTAATTTTTGACTACTATTTACCATCATCTAAATTTTTAGTTCTTTTTCTTTAAAATCACAATTTATTTAACTAAGCCTGTGTAAAATGGATTACAATAAATGAATAATAAAATAATAGCTTTTTTATTAAAACCAAGTTGAATTGTAAAAAAAACAACTAAATGTTAAGATGAAGGTAAATAGTAGTCAAAACAATACTTTGTCTAAATAAAAATAAATAATAAAATAATCGCTTTTTTACTAAAACCACAACAAACTCTGCCTGCCTTATTGTGATTAAAAAAAACTAATAATTAGGATGAATGTAAAAAGAACTCAAACATTAATAAAAAATGGTTTACACTACTTCATCTAATAAAAAATAAAATAAAATAATTGTTTTTTACTAAAACTCAAACAAACACTGTCGTATCAGTCTTAGTACGAGAATAAAAAAAGTGTTAGCTTCTTTAGTGGTTATCGGTCAAATCAGTCTTTATGATGCGATCCATTTTTTGATGGTTAAGTTGTTAAACATTGCCTAATACTTTATATGAATGTATTGATTACATGAAGTCTCTTGCTATTGTTGACAAATGAGTATAGTAACAATTGATTTAAAGCTTACAAATATGTGGACTTCTGAGGTTGTTTTGTTTATTCCTAGGGACTCCTTGTGGAGCATAGGGCCTCAACCACTCTGCTGCGATTTTAGTAGCAAGTACGTTTTTAAGGGAAGAGTTGCTATCCCAACACCCAACCCTCTGTCTTTACTCAGGCTTGGTACCAACTATGGCAACTTGCCAAGCTGTAGGTTTTTTTCTGTCAGAGTAACCTTCTTTTAGTTGGACTGCCTTACAGGGCCAAAGGGCTTCAACTGCCCTGCTATTTACTCATAGCTGGAGGGAGAAGTGGATTCATGCCTTTCCCAAGTGTTGCTAAGTGAATGTAAACAGCCTCGGCCAAAACTTGAACTCGGTCTGCAGAATAACCATTACACCACTCTGCACTTCCATACAATTAATTTAAAGCTTACAAATATATGGACTTCACTACTTAGTGAGTTATTTTGAGGTAGTTTGGTTCAAAAGTTTAGTGAGCTTTCACAGATTTTATGCCAAGTCAAACTACTTTGTACTGTTTATCCTAATCTGTTCAATAAAATATTTTAGATTAAGCTTGAGGCTGCCTTTTGAAATAGAACTGAGGTATGCTATAAGATCTTTTACCCTCTACTATAAAAAAGTCATTTTGTGTCTTCTAGAATCTTCCATTCATATGTCTTAACTGTTTCGTTTGTGTTCTTGATTCTTGGTATTTAAAAGTTTTCTAAGATGTCTGTGTTTAGTTTAGTTCTTATCATACGTGTTAATTATTATCATACGTGTTAATTATTTTATAGCTGTTCCTATAGCAGACCTGATATTTAGTTATTAGATTTCCATCTCTAATGATAAGACCCAGGAGATAGTTGCTGCTCATCTTTCTAACCAAATATTTTCTTCTGTTTATCTATACATATAAAAGCCAAATATATAAATGAATATGTTCATATGATGTTTGGTTGTCTGTCGTGTCCGCTACCTGACATATCCTACATTTCATAATGGATTGGTCCACATGAAATACATTGTACAACTAATAAAAGGTGGATAATAAAAAATGAGATATGCTGTTTCCGTAGCAATGAAGAATACTGATCAAGTCTATAGACAAAATGTGTCAACAGAACGCCGAAAGAGACTGTCTGTCTTTCTCTTTCCTTTCAGCTTCTTTTGGTGTAAGCCTACAGTGAGCAAGAAATTGGAAGGGGGAAGCAGTTGCTAGATTCTTGGAAAAGTTTCTGGCCAAAAACTCACAAAAATAGCCAAATGCAAATACCCTCAGTGCACATAAAAAAAAAGAAAGTCAATATGGCCAAACCAAAAAGTTCCTTTTTAAAAAGGCCAGATTTATCAAATTTGTCCACCAACTTTATTTTGTAAGGAAATAAGTTATATTTTTAATAAAATAAGTTTTTTTTTTCTATGACTTTTCTTCATACCGCATGATATCAGTGGTGACTTTTCTTAAGTTGAGATTTTCAAAAAACTTAAAATTAGGATACTTGAATTAATAAAAAAGAAATTACCTAATAAAATCGCTCTTGGCTCCTTATTGCCGATCAATACATAAATAACTCCATCATTTTTGACGGGTATATGCTAGTCTCTTTATATTTATCTACATTTATGGATGACGACATCTATCTCAACCACAGCAAAAAGCTAATCTTCTTGCTCTGTATTTAAATAAGAAGTGCCCTTACACTGGTTATGGCATCAGCCGTCCCTGCAACTTGAGCATAACATTTCTTCTCACTCAGTCATTGTGAATGTGACTATCACACAATACACAAGCTCACTCAATGGCCTCTCACTGCTGACTGAGTAACCCTACAGGAGAGTGTCTGTTCATGCATATGCTGTTAGGTCCCCTCTTCTGGATACTTTCCAGCTAAACCACGTAGTTCATTTTAAATGCGGTTGTCAAAGAAACTATACTTTTGAAAAGCATGTCAATGATTCCGCATTGAAAAGATAGTTTTTGGATGAATATGCTTCATATTAGAAATATGTTTTGCATTGATCATATTTATGAGCATAAATATAATTTGTTATATATTTAAGAATACCTTTTATCAAAAAATCTGTTTTGCTTTTTTCAATTCAGGAATTCTTTGAAAATCCTGCTTTTCGACCTGATGGTTTGAAACTTTATCCAACTTTGGTTATAAGAGGAACCGGTGAGTATCATTCTGTAATTAAAAGTAGGGATGATTTTTCTGATAAGAATGTTATTCTGCTCACCAAGTTAATAGCATATTTGGGTTTTGATTTAAATCCTATAACAGACATCTTGATCTTAGAGATGTCTATCATATTGTCTGCTTATGTACTTGTAGAATTAACAAGCATAATCCTTAATAAATAAGGTTTTAATATTAAGTACGCTTAACAAAGCAAGCTTTTTACATCATAAAAATATGAAGATGTTTGTCTTTTCACAATAAAGATTAAATATACATTTTAATGTAAAATTTGAAAAAAATGTTCTCCATATGCATTGACTACAAATTTCATTTGTAAGTCAGTTTCTAAAGAAGCAGAGACCCACATCACTTAATTTTTAGAAAATTCTTAAGCTATATTCAGTAAATTTAATAGTTCCTTGTCAGATGATGACAAATTAAGAAATAGTTTTTTTAATACTGTATATGCTGCTCTCTTAGGATTAATTGTTTTACATGGATATTTGGAGGACTACCACTCACTGCAACTCATCCATACCTCATAACTGTCAATATCAAGTTTCAATAGACAGTCCCCTAGGCATAATATCAATGCATTGGACACTGTGTAATATTTGCATAGATTTAAACAAAAATAAATGACCATCTTGTATACAGGCATATACAGTAATCCTTTTGCTTTTCACACACTATGATATAATTATGATAATATATATACTATTGGAGAGTATAGAAATACTGTACTACCTGATTTTAAGGGGTACAGCACTTTCATCTACATCATCTTAGCAAATATCAATTTTGTCTAAAATCACTTTTGTTCCCACAATATCTCCAAAAGCTCTCATTGGATTTCAATGACATTTTGTCGAATGGTTGGCCATGGGCTAAGGAATTGATGAATTTGGGAGTGGATCCAGGGATTTTTTTTTCAATTGAGGTGTTTTTTAATTAAATTTTGGGACGGATCCTGGCATGTTTTCCTCTTAATCAAAATAAAATCCCTGGATCCAGCCCAAAATGTCATCAATTCTTCCTTAGCAAATGGCCCACCATTCGACAAAATGTCATTGAAATTGGAGATATTGTTGGGACAAAAGTGATTTTAGACCAAAGTGATTCAGACAAAACTGATATTTGCTAAAGTGGTGGAGACAAAAGTACTGTAATACAATTTTAAAAAACAAAACCTTTTGTGGCACTTTTCAGTTCCACCAACTTTGTAGTTTGTTAAATATAGGTAAATTTGCTCATTTTTAGAAGATAAACAGTTTAGATAACATGCATACATTTAGACAAGATTACAAAAATAAGGACATGAATTTGTATAAATGTTGCAAATTTGTTTCTAATTTTCAAATATTACATATCTTCATCAGATATCACACCCTCACACATTATTTATTTACCATAATTCCAGGCTTATATGAACTTTGGAAGACCGGCCGTTATAAGAGCTACCCCCCAAGCACTTTGGTTGACCTTGTGGCCCGTATTCTTGCACTTGTTCCACCCTGGACAAGAATTTACAGAGTTCAAAGGTGAATTTCTTCATTTTCTGTCCAATTCTGCTAAAAGAATCTTCTAAAACTATTATTTAGTATAACTTTTGGTTTATTGGCTGGTATTATTTCTTCAGGAATAATGACAATAACTTTTCTTTTTACATATCAAAAACCCCTTGACAGAAGTACCGATCCATGCGTAAATAATCCCATCATTTTCGATTGGTATTATGCTAATAGTAAATAATGACTTTGTAAACTGTGGAAGTTACTAAACTTCTGATTGCTCCATCATATAATCTGCACTCGTCCAGGATTTTATTATTTCTAGTGGAACATTACACAATCAAAACGAATATTATCAGGTATTATTTATGACCAAACTCTACAGCATTGAAACTCTGTTGCCAAAAATATGAATATGTTGCCGTCAAAAGATGAGTACCACACTACGAAAAGATATTTTTGGCAACAGTTTCAATGCTGGAGAGTTTGGTCGTAATTAATACCTGATAATATTCGTTTTGATTGTGTAATGTTCCACTAGAAATAATAAAATCCTGCTATGTTTGGTTTAGAAGACAATTAACTTTCTATTAAAAAGTGGTAGGGGCGTACTTATTTATGGGTGATACTGTATATTGTTATTATTTCAAGTAAGCTAATGTAATCAAAACTTTAAAAAATAAAAATGCCTTTTGACAATATTTTTTAAAGGTATATTTTTAAAAATTGTATTTCTTTATTTGCTTCTTTCAGGGACATTCCAATGCCTTTGGTCAGCTCTGGTGTGGAACATGGAAATCTGCGAGAACTAGCTTTGGCCAGAATGAAAGATCTGGGTACTCAGTGCCGTGACGTTCGTACACGAGAAGTAGGAATTCAGGAAATCCATCACAAAGTTAAACCGTATGAGGTAAGTGATTATCATATGGCATTGTTTTTAAGTTAAATGCACTAAGTGAGGTATAAGGCCAAACTATGTAAAGGATCAAATTCATTATGGAGAGCTTGAGAGAAAGGTAAGCCATTGTACTGCAAATATTTGCATTAGCTTTGTTCTTAATTAAATCTCTTAAATGAATAGTCATGTAAAATATACCTTTATATTAATCATTGCTACCCACAACACTGGTTTATTGCTGGGTTCATGTGATCACACATTTATATGTATCTATCCGGACTTTGCCCAGCCTTAACCGTTCATAGTAGAAACTTGAAAACTTTGCACACACACTCCCCTCAAAGACTAGGGAAAGGGTTTTCTTGTTTTTTTGAAAATTCCCCCTCTAAATAGGTTTTTAGAGGGGGGTTCAATATGCACTGTAAGTTTATGCTAAATTGGTCACTAGTTTGTGCACGCTTGTTTTTTGAAAATTCAAACGTTTTTTAGTGATCATAGCCCAACAAAGTAACTTATTCATTGATCACCCCTTTTTCCAACTTTTTAATTGATCACTCCCAACACAGCAGATATGGGTGGCAGTGATTCATAATTTCCCTTCGAATGCTAGTTCTGAATGCTTTGATCAGAAGCAGTTGAAGATCACACTTAATAGTTTAGAAAGATAATGTCTAGGTTAATCTTTCTCTATAAAAACAGATAATCTTAATCACTTGATTTATTAGGTTGTTACATATGAAATGTCATTCTTTGAATAGTAAAATGACGGATGATATAAACAACAAAAAAATGGTAAATATTTTATCAAAATATGACCCATTTGAAGCAATAACCTTTTTCCAACAATCCTCTCTAATGATATGTTATCTCTGTAAAAATTCTTTAGGTTTAGTCGTCACAAATTCAGTAAAAGCACAAATTATGACTTCTCCATTACTGAACCTTTTTATTTTGGATATGAAGTTTAAAATGCTTGAAAAGATGGATATGTAGGATGCTGCAAGACTTCATATCCCAATTCTCTAAGCTTAGACACAGTCAAGTGAGAGGTGTAGGGTCTACCAATGTCATGGAGCATTTAATTCAGTTCATGCGGGACCCATTTTTCCAAGTTTTTAACTTTGCTATGATGTGTTCCTTGTGATGACATGATATGGTCACTGTTGAAGTGTCTCCAGAAAGTGTTTGAACCATTGTGGCTTGTTGGCCACTGTTGCCAATAATTCTCCATCATTAAGAACAGGTTTGGGTCTCCCTCAAGGTTTATTATTGGTATCCATATTTCCAGACCTAAACCAACGCTGAACAGTTCGCACTGTAGTTCACAGTTCACTCCAAATGCTTTGTTGACGTTATCAGCAGCTTGAGCAGCATTATGTCCTAATTTGAAATCATACTTGAAAATTAGTCAAACTCCTTTGCTGTTAAGGGCTCAAAAACCTCCTATAATGAATTATAACTCTATTTAAATTGAATATTCAAAAAGATGCAATTACATTAATAAATCTTTCACTTTTAGCATTAGTGTCTATGATGTAAAAAGAAAAATATATATTTCATGTCTAAACACACTAATAGTTATTTCATAATTTTAATTAATATTTTTTTAATAATTTTGTTAGATTGATATAACTTTCAAGTTTAATTTGAAAATATTTTAACCATTCAAAATAATTCTAAGTGTAAACTTTCTTAAGAAAAATTGTGATTGTATTTTTTGGCATTTCAGGTAAAAGACAAAACAAAATAAGAATGATATATATGTATAAACTGAAAACATGCTTTTCTATGTTAATATCTATACAACATTATTTAATATCATTTTAATTTTTATTTTCAGGTTGAGCTCATTCGACGTGATTATGTTGCAAATGGAGGTTGGGAAACTTTTCTCTCTTATGAAGACCCAGAGCAAGACATCTTGATTGGTTTGTTACGCTTGCGCAAATGTTCTGAAGACACATTTCGCCCGGAGCTGAAAGGAGGATGTTCTATTGTCAGGGAATTGCATGTTTATGGAAGTGTAGTACCAGTGCATGCCAGGGATGTTGCTAAATTTCAACATCAGGTAAGAATCTGCTATTCAATAATTGTCTACACTGTTATTTGATAATAAAAAAAAGAAATTGCAAATAGTTGAATTGACTTTGGCATATCAAGTATCAATGAAATCAGTTTGTGATGCATTAGTGTTTTTTTTGTTCGTGGGTTACAATTCATCTCTTCATTCCAATGCTAGAAACCTCAATTTCATCTTCCATCAACTTTGATAATAAAATAAGACCTTTTAATTTCTGCTCTCAAATCTTTTTGTTAGTTCAATATTCAAAGTACAACGATTTTGGACCCAATAACCAGCTGATCACACTAAACTAACAACTTTTTTTTCTTTTTTTTAATGCATTAAACATCTAAATTGTAAAAAACGCAACAAGTTAAGTCCCTTTACAGCTACTTTTTTATTTTCAAAATTTAACATTTAACTTGAGTCATGGGCTAAAAGTATTTGAAAGACAGTTGTTTTGAGAACTAAAAAATATATTTTAGTAGCAGTGCTACTTGGTCCAAATAAATGGAGCATTGGTCATAATAAACGAAGCAAATACATACATTTGAATCGGTTCTTACAAATTTGGTCATATTTTGCGGCTGGTTTTTAGTGGGGGTTCAATTTACAATGCAAGTTTATGCCAAATTGATACCTTAGTTTGTGTCCAGCAGCATTCTCACTCGTTTTTTGAAAATTTGGACTTTTTAGTGATCATTGCCCACCATCAATTTAATTCACAAGGTAAAAAGAAGCATATATAGGTGATGGTGATTCATAATTTCCCTTGGAATGCTAGTTTTGAGAAGGGTCATTAACATTCAAACAAGGAGTTCAATCGTCCGAAGAACTGTTTGAAAGTAAACTTAATTATTTTCATTTTCTTAAATGTAGGGCTTTGGTATGTTGCTGATGGAGGAAGCTGAAAGAATTGCCAAAGAAGAACATGGATCACAAAAAATTGCTGTAATCTCAGGTTTGTATAAATAACATTTCTCTGTTTTTCTTATGAATGAAAAATGATATATTGAAATAATATAAAAAAGCATTAAAAATTCTTATGGAAAAATCCTACTAGAGAAGGGAAAAAGAGAATATTACACAAGATTTTTATACTTAAATCTTCAACAATTCACAAGAAGCAAAGGTTTGAAAAGATGGCAGCCCAGCAATTTTTCTGTTTGTATTAACCTTTTCAAGATTGAGGTGCTTAATGCCTGAATTAAAATATCCCAGTAGTCTTCTAAAAGAGATCTATGGGACATATGGAATGTCTCATAATTATCTCCTGTTTGCATAAGTTGTAAGGGGGGGCAACTTTGTATTGACGAGGCACCTAAGAGTAAAAGGAACAGTGAGGGGAAGTAACTTTGTATTGACTAGTGTAGAAATTGAACGTTGCCTTTACACTTAGGTGCCTCGTCAATACAAAGTTGCTCCCCTTACAACTTATGCAAACAGAAGATAATTACGGGACACCCTGTATATATCCCAGCAGTCATAGAAACTTTGGGATATACAGTTATACCTTGATTAGTGCGGTCAATTGATTAAAATATTTTCTGTACTGTTCAAAGTCTTATAAATTGATGTAGTTTTTTTTCAGCTTATACTTATATTATTTTGTACAGCAATACTGTAACCATACTATATCAAAACCCACATTAATCGAGGTATTCCTGTATGTGTCCTAGGAGTCTTGAAAGGGTTGAAGAGTGGATGATATAAAAGGGAATTTAAGTTAATGCTTGTGAATATATCTCAGTTTAATGAACAGGGTTTTATAATCAATCTCCAAATGCTACATAATTGTGGTTCAATGTTAAAGTAAATTTATGACTTCATATTGTATTGTAAGTGGCACTCTTTAGATGAATATAACATTCATCTAATGAGCAATGGAAAACCAATGTTTTATTATGCTCAAGAATCACCTAAAAAATGTCTGGAGACCTTGTAATTATAGTTTAGAGTTTAAACATTACATGGCAAGCCATTCTTTTTCTGTATTGGTGATGGTCTCATTAGTTTAAACCAAGACAAAGATTTTATTCTCTTTAGTGAATTACTTAGTGTTAGTATAATCCAAATTACTGAGTATATATATTACTTCCAAAGAGAATGGCTGAAGATGAAATTTTCACTCCTGATGTGCCTTCCAACTCACAAAAAACAACTTTGACTTATTATTTCTGGCACATTTATACAGAAAGGTTCCTTGCATTTTTTTTCTGAAATAGATTAAAGTTATTTGGAGATTTTGTACAGAGTAATGATAGGTTCATCATTTAGGCTATCTCCAAAAGAACTCTAGAAGCGTTCCTGCATTTGCTATCTCTTTTATTAGAAAACAAGAACTCAGTTGCGTATTTCCATATTTCATGACATATTGTGCACACTCTGGTGGAGGTGCAGTGTAGTGTAACAGTTACTGATACAGAACACAAAATTGGCGAACAGTTCAAGTTTTGTAGGAGGCTGCTTGCATTCACTTCACGCTAATCCCCTTTGGAAAGGCATGAATCCACTTCTCCCCCAGCTATGGGTAAATAGCAAGGCAGTTGGAGCCCTTTAGCCCTGTAAGGCAGTCCAACTTGAAGGGTTGGGCGTGAGGCTAGCAACTCCACCCCGACAATTGTCTGCTGGTGATGTGTGGTTGCAGCCCTTTGTTCCACAAGGAGTTTACAGGATTTTTTCAAAAGTTTCATGCTTAAAGTCGTAAAAAAAACAAAAAAACTGAAGTACTTCAAAATGGTTTATGAAAGAAACAAAAATATATAAAAATTCATTCACAAACAAAAAATAACAATGGTGGTAAATTTCAACTGCTTGGGTAAAGTTTATTCACTATTATCAGAATCTTTGAATTCTGAAATGTTGTGACTTATCTTCACTCTCAGAAAATTCTGTTGCCATGGTAATGATGCATGCTTGCTTGCTTTTGAGTGCCACCCAAAATTTGACCTTTCTTGTATAATGCATGGGCACATTTTTAGGTGCTAAATTTGCCTTAACCCTTTTAGCGCTATGGCCTTTTTGACCATATAGCAAAAAACAAAATTCGGGTTGCAGTAAAATACGAGAAGCAATGAGAAACAGAGTAAAGATATCATTTATTACCTGTAAAAATTGCTCTAATCAATGAATAAACCTACCCCTAAATTATTTGATTAATCATTACAAACCTCTGTAAAAAAGCTTTTTCAAATGACATTCACCTTACTTCTTGCATTTTACAGGGAGCATAGAAATTCCATATCTATTTTGAAAAAGGAGTAATGATTTTTTAAGCAAGTAACCTGGTTATAGTCATTTGGCTATCTAAAAAAAATTCTAATAGTAACAGTCACCCTTTTTAATTATAACTTTTATGTGCATATCATTTTTTTTCATTCTTTCAGGAGTTGGTACCAGGAACTATTACCGAAAAATTGGCTATGAGCTGGAAGGGCCTTACATGACCAAAACGCTATTATGATTTCTTTTTAATTTAATGTATAATAAAATTAATATTTCACTTACAATGTATTATTACATTTTCTTTGTGTGTGTGTCTATTGAAAAGAATTTCTTTCCTCAAATTCATGGCATTATAACTAACCTTGTTTTGTTCAATCCTGTCACATTTTAGAAGCAAAAGAGGGCAAAGTAGGACGACTTAACCATCAAAAATGGATTGCATCATAAGGACTGATTTGACCGATCACCGCTAAAGAAGCTAACATTTTTTTTACTTTCATACTAAGCTGGCACAGCAATGACTGTTTGAGTTTTAGTAAAAAAATTATTTCATTTTATTTTTTTTTATTATTAAATCTAGTATTGTAAACCATTTTTATTAATTTTTGACTGCTAAAAATTAAGATGAGGGGAAATAGCAATCTTTTTAAAAAAAAAAAAAAAAAAAAAATCACTGTAAAATGGTTTACAATAAACGTAAATGAATATCTTTGTTATTAAAAAAAAAGCAACTAAAAGTTAAGATGAAGGTAAATAGTAGTTAAAAATTAATAAAAATGGTTTACAATAATTTGTCTAAATAAAAATTGAATAGTAAAATAAACGATCTTTTTGTTTTACTAAAACCAAAACAAGAACATTGCCGTGCCAGCCTTACTGAAATTGTGATTAAACAAACTAAAAATTAGAATGAATGTAAATAGTCAAAAATTAAAATGGTTTACAATAATTGATTTAAAAAGATAATTGTTTTTTTTTTACTAAAACTCAGTCATCGCCATGCCAGAAAGTAAAAAAATGTTAGCTTCTTTAGAGGTGATCTGTCAAATCAGTCCTTATGATGCAATGCATATTTAATGGTTAAGTCGTCCTACTTTGCCCAAAATAGTTTGTCTCATTAACAATATAAACTGAGCCCCAGACATAAATCTAGAACTAAAAACAAACTATTTTCCAGGTTTCCTTTACTTCTGAGTGATTACCTATTCCAGTATTATGGCATGTTAGGTGCCCAGTATTCTTAACCATACAATGAATATACTAAAGAGAAAAATTCAGATTAAATCTGGTAGAAAGTAATGGTAATCTGCTGATACCTATTATGGAATGTGACATTCTTTTATGTGCAAGTATGACACTATGATTGTCTCAGATTTTAGAAGCATAGAGAATATTATGTTAGTACCATGGGTTAAAAGTAATTTAAAGCTTAAATATAAAAATCAGCAGATTTTGTAATGATTGATACAAAACGAATTTTGTTGAAATTAATATTAGCTAAGATTCACATTATTAGGGTTACCTGTCAATCAAGCCCTCAATGTGTCAGCAGGTCTTGCTCTTTGGCTAAAGGTCACCTAAGCAATAGGTGTCACTTCAGGTAATCTTTTGGCAATTCAGCAAAATTAGATGGATTTTTCCATGCAGCCTCAACAAGGTGATATGGCTGTTGTGGCAAGTTTTAATTGGCTAATTGAGAAACTGATCACGTTGTATGCCCCGTCTTCGTTGAGGGGGGGTGGGGTGAACCAATCACCTTTTGATTAGTGGCATAGCTGTCAAAATTGGCTAAGCATAGGCCGTTGACTCATAGCTATCTAATTCCATAAATGACCCCCAAATTCCATAGACCAGAGAGACTGGGCAGCACCTGCCATAAATGACAACTGCGTGTTGCAAGCAGTGAGTCGGTAGACCCAGACAGGGGCCCGAGTGTCGTGCCATTAAACCAGAGCCCTGATTATATGTTGCATATCATTCCTCAACACTCTGAAGATGAGAATTATAAGAACTGGTGAAAGACTTCATACAATAAATTCTACAATTGTTAAACTGTTTCATCGAGTGTCCTCTCAATTCTTAAGGTCGCCAACAATCTTGGTGAACGGACCAGCACAGCTTGAAGTTTCAACAGACTTTGCCAATGTCCCTTCTGCAGATCTTTGAACACAGCATGGGCGTAGGGAGACTGACCAAGCGGGGCTGGGGCCTTGTCACACAAGCTAGTGCTGAGCATTTTTTTTAAAGAGCATATATATATATGGGAGCTGGCAAATTCACCGACAATGATTAAACGATATTCTGTAATATAAGAGTTACTTATGAATTATTGCAGTTAATTTAATTTAAGGTCTTTATTGTGTAAAATTGATTTGTTATGATGCTTTTATATACAATTTGTATAGTTTTGTATTATCTGTATTTGTGTTTTAATAATTATCAACTGAAATTCTTCCTGTGTTTTGTAATGCCGTCACAACAAGCGTGATAATTGGGGACTCTAAACTATGACGTGAAAAAACAGCTATTTAAACTGCAAGATACCCAATAAGTTTCAGGCATAAGTTATAAAAATAAATTTCACAATTAAACATTTCTATTTATGCTAAAAAAGTTAAGATGCATGAAATTTAAGTTTCAGATGTAAGTTATAAAGTTGTTTTTTTAAATTCACAAACAAAATGTTAAAGTGGAAAAGTTAAGACTTGAAATTAAATATATTCTATTTTTTTTTAAAAAGCACCGACAAAGTTTCCAAACAAAAAAATCTCTAGTTTTATTGAATTTTATTTTTTCTATATGCTAATTATGTCCCATTGTTTACACTGGAAACAACTTTTTCAAAGACAAAAATCTCCCATTCTAAATATAAAAAACATCATTTTTAGATTGAAAAATTCGATTAATTTTTTTTACGAATGTGATAAATATTTCTTACAAGTTTTTAACTTTTTTTTCTCATTACATATCGCTTTTTCATCAAAAGTTCAGGAAGTACCTAAATAGCTGAAAATGGCATCTTTTAATATATTTTCATTCCATTCTTTTTAATTCTTCACCTTTTTGTAATTTTAAAGATCTCAGTAAATTGTAAGTCTCGATAAATGTTGGTATCTTTCTGTGACTAATATATATATAAAAAAAAGGTTTCACTTCATTTTTGACCCCTTTCAAGGGGGAGGGGAGCTCCAAATCTATTACTGGAAAGCAAATGATATTTTATAGATTTCATTAAGTCAAATATCAATGGCAGATCCATTCACAATTACCTTCGCTAGGTCGTTATATCTTCACACCACATAATATCGCCAAAATTTCATGTGTCCACACGATATCTCCAAAAGTTCATCGAATTTCGATGAAATTTTGTGGAAGGGTAGGAAATGAATAAATTTTGGGGCAGATCAATACACAGTTACTTCCCCTGACAATAGCATTGGCAGAGGTATGCACTCCGAGTGCTTTTCAATATATATACTGCCAAAATTACATAAGCACTGAGAGAAAGAGAAATTCACATCCTTGGTTTCCTATGACGAATGGAAAGTAAGGGTCCAGTTTAGCATTATCAAATTTACGGAAGGTTTGAAGGTCAAATAAATTGAAAGCATATAAAATTGGAAGAAAAGAAAAATTAAGCTGTCGCTGTCAGAGCTTTAACTTGGTTCTCTGATTATATTTTCCGTGCATCTAAGCACCCGGCTTTTGAGCTAAGATGATTTTAAATGAATCTTTAGATACAAGCTTATGAATTTAAGCGGAAAAAGAAATTTTTTTTAAAAAGCATTGACCTCACATGTAGGTTCAAATACGTTTACCTGCATGATGCTGATTCAAAATATATATAGTTTTACGGATCTAACTAATATTTCGACTTTTAAGAGTACAAACATACACACTTTAGTACTTTGTAATATAGAAGATAAGTATATTGAACAGAAAGTAAGGGTCCAGTTTAGCATTATAGTTAATTGTAAATAGAACCCCAACACCCTTTAAAAAAACATTTTCTCAAAACCTTCCTCTAGGTCCATTTGGTTGGGCTGCATCAATGTTTAGGTGGTTTCTATAGTGTGACACCTCACTCTTACAAAAAAAAAAATAAAAATATATACATATTAGACAATAATGCCCTGGGAGTTTTGCTATGAAAAGAATAACATTTTAATAAACAAGTTGGTAAAATTAAATATAGATTAAATGGTCAATGTACTAATGTTATTTAAAAACTAGATTTACTTTAAAAAGCTTATTAAAAATACAAAACAAAAGCAGAAGATAAGTTTTTTTTTTATAGCCAATCAAATCTTTTTTTTTAAATCTAGAGACAAGCAACTAAGTTAGTACCGGAATTAAAAAGTAGGAGTTATGAGGATAGGATTAACATTGTTAGAAAATAAGAGAGATCGGGGAGACTTAATAGAAATGTTTACGATTATGCATGGTTTAGAAGTAGTAAACCCTGAAGTATTTTTTACTAGAGGGGTACAAGGGACTGAGAGGTCACACAATGTTCTAATTGTAAATGTCAGGAAACAATTGTTCCAGTGGAGAGTTTGCACAGATTTATTTTTGGACTAGCATCCTCATCTTAGTTGTTATACCCTCTGGCCTTCTTCAGGTATCTATTGTAGTTGGTAACCTTTTGATATTTTTATACCCCTTTATTTTTAATATTTAAATTAATGTCTATCTCTAGTAAACGCCTAGCGACTACTTAGAAATCTTAAACCAATTGCAACCAAAAACATGGTTTTTGTTTATAAAATGTAAACAAACAATTGGAACGCCCATAACTGACTTCACACAAAATTTCATTGAAATATCTTTAAAAATAAGAGATATTCAATTTTAAATTAGAGAAGTTACCCACTTTTAAAACACGCACAACACCATTTCTTTTAAAAAAAAAAAAAAAAAATCAATCGGTAGCGACTTGTAGTCTCCGTTAAAAGTTTTCAAACTTCCGCCGGAGACAATAACGATACTTTCTCAGTTCTCAGAAATTCAGACAAAAACATCTTTTGCAAGCAACAACATTTGAACATTGACCAGTTAACAATTTTGCAGAAATAAAAACAAGGAGTCAATAGATAAGATGATAAAGCATTTTTTTTCTTTGCTTCATTGATTTAAGAGCTTTAAGAAAAACCTGTAAGAAACGGATAAAATTTCTATCACCTGGAGAGAAACTTTGCAAAAGACAAAATTATATCTTTACATAGAACTGTGTTTTAAATAAACTAAGATAAAACAGATGTTTAATCAATTCAGAAATGGTTATTTCCAAGAATATCTCAGGATATACAATTATCTCTTTTGGTGAGTTCTAATAAAAAATTTAGAAAAAAGTTTTTTCTCATTTATAGCCTGACAATCTTCAGACTAATTAGCCATTTTTGGGAAGTATGTCTGCTAGCATCAGGAGAATGGTAACCAGTGTTGAGATTCACAGGAGAACTCTTCCTTTTTTTTTTTTT
>VCCN01001112.1:1887052-1899520 GCA_006491835.1 Architeuthis dux
TTTAATTTAAGTTAAATTAAAAACATTACACAAATTATGCAAAAAAGAAAGCAGGAACAACAAATAAGTTACCTTTGGAGGAAGTTGCCCAGCCACAAATGATCGACCATAGATCCTGGTCACTTGTCCAGCATCTGTCATATTTACAGCTTGAAGGTACTTTATAGGTTGAGATCGAATAAACACTTCTCCACCTCCTTTAGGGTAGTAACCTCTGCCAAGAAAAATGTATTTAACATGTAAAATTACTATTCAGCTGTAAACGTGTTTTTAACATGTAAAATTACTATTCAGCTGTAAACATGTCTTTTACATGTTTTTAACATGTAAAATTACTATTCAGCAACATAAAATCTCAGTTAATTGAAATCAAAAAGAAAAGTTATATAAAAATAATTTACACATATAAAAGATCATAGTCACAAAGTTTGTTTGTTTGTCTGTTCACGTCACAGTGAAGTCACAAGTTTTACTCTCTTTAAAGCTGATTAAAGACTCATGTGACTGAATGTGGCCTGCAGCTGAAGCATGACTGACTATCTGTGTGAGTTTGCTGTGTTTGTGTGTAAGTTTTGCAGGAAAACATAAGTTTTACTCTCTTTAAAGCTAATTAAAGAGAGGGTGAGAGTACGACTTATGTGACTGTAAACAATATTTGAAAATAGAAATATTCTAAAATATTAATCTATCCATACATAACATAAGAAATCCTGTCATTTTTAGACGGGTACTATGCTAGTATTATATAAATACCATACATGCTGTACTATAACGAATGGCATACAAGGGTATTTGGAGGACTACCGCTCTATTACAACTCATCCAAGCCCCATAACTGTCCATATCGAGCTTCAGTGGATGTCCCCCTAGTCATAATACTGGCGTATTGGACGCAGTGTAATATTTGCAGTTTTTTTCTTCACTTTAATGTCTATCTTATATACTGGCATATACAGTATCAGTAGGAAGAGTAGATGGGTTTATCTAAGACAATTACATAAACTGTTCAAATAAAAGGCAGTGTGAATTTACTTCTTTAGCACCATAATTCTAAAACAGTAAATACTAGAAACAGAATGCTTACTAAAAGTCCAGAGGATATGTAAATAGCCATGACTTGAATAACTGATGAACAGAATGCACTTGCTCAGTTGTTACAACCAAGGACTGCAGCCTGAGAGTTCAGAGGTTCTATCTATTTTATTGAGCCAGTGATACCTATTACCATATGCCTATCCAGAAAGAATTTTCTATTTCAACACAGGATAAAATGTTCTTTCTAGGAGTTGTCATTCTAGTGGTTGCAAAATCAGTTACACCAATGGGGCATATGTAACATGTTAATACATGGATAGGTTTTAAATCAAAGTTAATTCTTTACACTTGTTAAAATATATATAAATATCTGAAATCTAAAAGTATTCTTTAATTATTTATAAGATGCTCATGGTCATTGTTGTATATATTACTTAACACTGGGAGATCCAATGAGGATTGAACCCACTAACAACAGCCAATAGGATTAGCTTTCTTTAGTTGAACTTTACTAAACTGTCTCCCCTAGGTGGAAATTATAGAATAATCCAGTATGTCCACTCTACGGATAAAAGCACTAATACTGATTGTGTCATTTTTGTACGTCTTATTTAAAGTTGAATGAAGCCATTATTTATGGTAAAGATTTCATTCTTATTCACAACAGTCATAACACACCAATAAAGACAATTTTTAACTTGATCATTAAGTTATCATAGCTGGGTTTCGCTGACAAAGATTTGGGAGGGTTTTCCATGTCTTGCAGGCCCTTAGGTGCCAGTGAGGCCTGTAATGGAATAGTCCTCAGGCCTGCACAATGAAGTTTTAGGTGAAGTGCAGCATTCACCAAGTTATACCTGGTTCAAATTGAATGGATGGCTACTTAAAAATAAGAAGTTATCTAATAAAAAAATCCCAAAGAGAACAATCTATCTTGGGACACTCTTTATCATCAACCGTTTTGTATGGTGTGACTGGATAATCACTTTGCCATTAACAAAAAATGAAAGAAAAAAAAAAAAAAAAAAAAAAAAAAAAAAAAAAAAAAAAAAAAATCGGCAAAGTAGGACAACTTAACCATCAAAAATGGATTGCATCATAAGGACCGATTTGACTGATCACCGCTAAAGAAAGAAGATAACATTTCTTTTACTTTCGTACTTTTTAGTAAAAAACGATTATTCTTTTTTTTTTATTAAATCAAGTATAGTAAATCCTTTTTATTAATTTTTGACTGCTATTTACACTCATCTTAATTTTTAGTAGTTTTTTTAAATCACAATGTGTAAAATGGTTTACAATAAACAAATAATAATAGCATTTTTACTAAAATCAAGTTGAATAGTAATAAAAAATTTTTTTAAAAAAACAACTAAAAGTTAAGATGAAGGTAAATAGTCATAAAAATTAATAAAACTGGTTTACAATATTTTATCTAAATAAAAATGAAATAATCGATCGCTTTTTTACTAAAACCAAAACAATAACACTGCCGTGCCGGCCTTACTGAAATTGGGATTAAACAAACTAAAAATTAGGATGAATGTAAATAGTAGTCAAAAATGAATAAAAATCGTTTACAATACTTCATTTAATAAAAAAAATAAAATAATCGTTTTTTTACTAAAACTCAAACAGTCAATGTGTAAGTATGAAATTAAAAGATGTTAGCTTCTTTAGTGGCAATCGATCAAATCAATCCTTATGATGCAATCAATTTTTGATGGTTAAGTCGTCCAACAAATGTTTAAAAGCAGATCTTCTTTGAATATTGAGAGGCAACTAAAGAAAAGAGATGCAATAAGAAAGTTATGGATGCCAACCTTCTCTTTATATCACAGTTAAAACGGACACCAAATTTTTCAGCTATTGGCTTAAAGACCTGAAAAGGAAATTTAGAAAATGTTTTAATAAAGCCATGAAGCAGTATTTGGTTTACATGAGAAAGTTTTCTCTCTCATATAAAGAAATTCAAACAAAAATAGGTACACGTACAATAGTGTGGTCCAACGATTAAGACAAGAAAAGTTATTCCCCCTTGAATTCTTCTTTTTTTTAAAGATTTTTGAGGCCGGTCATACACAAAATTAATCCCTTACAAAACACACAATAATATTATTAAAAACCTCTAATTTAATGTAAAATCTATATGGAAAGTCTGCTGTGTCAGAAAAAGGTTTGGATCGTTTTTGGGGCAAATAAGGATCAAAGAATCCCAAAATTGCTAGTGCTTCCACGTAAAAATTATTCATCTGCTTGAAAAATATGAAAATTGGATACAAACTGTTCTAAAATCTCATCTAGATGTCGTATTTACAAGCATTATCGACTAAAATAAAGCTTAAAAGAGGTTCTTGAAGTTGAAATCCGGTTGTTTGAGTATATTGCTCTGTACATATAAATTAACCCACAAAGACCGGCTTTGCAAATCAAGGCTGACCAACAACAGCAATGTTCGATCACACAAGACGAGTTTAGAAAACAAAAACAAAAAAGAAAGATGAAAGTGCATATCAAGTAAAAAGAAAAACTTCATATAGCTCATTGCAAATAAATTTCCAAAGACAAAACTAAGTAAATTCGTGGAGTAAACAATTTTAAAACAAAAATAGGTACAAAACAATTAAATAACAATAATTTGATACACAATTTAATACAAAGTTATTTTATAATTTATTTTAATACAACATTGTAACTAATAAATATAACTAGCAACAACAGACTGTTCAAACAAAAACTTCAGCTATCTACGTAATATTTTTTTAAAACAATACAGTCTTTTAGGGATTTTTTCATGTATGTCCCGCCTCAATTTCTTTTTTAAAAATTATTCAAGGGGAATAACTTTGTCTTAATCGTTGAACACCCGCAATTGGATGTCTACCCAAAAATATATATCAATATAGAATTAATAAAAAATATATACCTAAACTGCATAAGAAAATACATTATAGTAAATACCATATATGTTGAACTATAAGATGAATGGTTTACAAAGGTAATGGAGGACTACCATTCACTGCAACTCATCCAAGCCCCATAACTGTCCATATCAAGCTTTGATAGAGAACCCCCTAGTCATAATTCCAGTGCATATATGAGAGAGAAAAAAATGTATGATAATTCTAAAAACTCCCAAACAGGATATTTGAGAAATATGAAACTTTGGGATTAGAATCAAGATTTTAAATTACCTTCTTTCTATAATTTTAAGTCAACAATTTTACATTTAACCTGATCTGCTTTAAATTCTTAGAGTTCAGTAACCAACATTTTGTACGAAATTCAACAGTTGTAAAGAATTAACTTGGGCGTGTGGAGTGGCATAACAGTTACCAACATGAAAAATGGAATCGGTAAACCAAGTTAGAGTTTTGGCCGAGGCTGCTCATGTTCGCACTAATGTCCTTGGGAAAGGTATGAATCTACTTCTCCCCCCAGCTATGGGTAAAGAGCAGTGTAGTAGGAGCCCTTATAAGGCAGACCATCTTGGGCATGAGGCTAGCAACTCTACCCAATAAAAACCTACTTCCTACTGAAACCATAATGTGGCCCTATGCTCCACAAGGAGTCTACAGGCGAAAATAAAGACTTAACTTTTAGCAACACATTGAAATAGCGATTTATTTCACAGAAAGAAGGAAGTATCCATCACGTACCATTAATTGATAGTCAATCTGTGGTGCCATTTCAGCATTGGTCCCACCCAATAACCGTAGTTCGATTGGACCGTTCCCAAACATCATACATGGAACAGCAGCTTGCATCAACAAACAAACACTCCTAGAATTAAAAGAAAAAAAAGATATACAAAAAATGCATTAGAAGTGTACTGATTGTTTCAAAGTAAAAAAATAAAAAACCCTAAAAACCAGGTCTGGTTAGTCACTCAATAGAAACCGTCACATGACCAACGTCTTTTGGCAGCATGCCATGTTGGGGATGATCAATTATAAATTTAGAAAAATGGTTGATCAATGAATTATTTACTTCTCTCTCCTTTTGTTGGGCAGTGATCACTAAAAGAAGTCTGAATTTTCAAATAATAAACATGAATGTTGGTGGACACAAACTCAAGGATCAATTTAGCATAAACTTACATTGTAAATTGAACACCCATTAAAAACATTTTTTCTAGACATAATGAGGAGTAAATGTTGAAATTTTCAGCCTTCTAGCTCCATTGGTGCGGCCTGTATGTGTGATACATACATAGCCAGCCAGCCAGCCAGACCAACTTGACGGCTTCTAACAAAACAAAAAGAAAACTTCCCTAATACTTACCCAGCAGTTTTCGTATCAGCTTCATACTGGCCAGCATTCACGGATGCCGGATAAAAGATTATTTCTGTAGAGCCTATTGTGGCACCTTCTAATCTGCCCCGTGACATCCATTCTATTAACTGGATTCCAGTCAAGTGTTGCGGCCTAAAAAATAAAGATGGTCAGTTTTAAAAAGTACGGTCAGATTCTGAAGCAAAATTCAAATGGTATTGTATTTATGTAACCCTAATAAATTGTTGAAGGAATGTCCAGTGATCTAGAACAGATTCGGCTTTTTATTTATTTTTTCATTTCAGTGCAAAGGATTCATATACGGCCAAATCATGTGGGATACACCGGTTCTTGTATGATCACCGAAGTTAAGCGACATTGAGCCTGGTCATTAGATGGGAATACCAAGTGCTATAACCTCTTGCCGAGCAGGCACCAGACTGTGCGTCTGGTCCCTTTTTCAAGCACACACTGCTCCACGGAGGACACATGACAGTGTGCTTTTCTAGGAGCCACCATACTCGTCTCGAGTGGCAGTGACGCATATGAATACAACCAGGTATAAAAGAATATGGCATAAACAATGTTACACTAAAATTTGGTTCTATAGTAAACAAACCATTCTTTAATACAGATCTGATTTGTAAAGTTACATTAAGTTACTTACTGCTTGCAATCCAAAACAAAAAAATAGACTAGCATTCCAAGGGAAATTATAAATCACCGCCACCCATATATGCTGTGTTGGGGGTGATCAATTAAAAAGTTGGAAAAAGGGGTGATCAATGAATAAGTTACTTCTCTTGACTTTTGTTGGACTGTGATCACTAAAGAAAAGGTCTGAATTTTCAAAAAACAAGCGGTCACAAATAGAGACCAATTCAGCATGAACTTACATTGCATATTGACCCCCCCACCTCTACAAACCTATGGGGGGGGGGTATAAAAAAAACGTGTTCCCTACTCATTGAGGGGAGTATGTGTGAAAAATTTAAAGTTTCTACTATGAATGGTTAGGGCATGTCGAAGTCCGGATACATAGATACAAATGTCAGAACACATGAATAACCTAAACCCAGCAATAAACCAGTGTTGTGGGTAGCAGTGATTAATAATAGATTCACATAAAAGCACAAATTACTTCACTACAAATTGATGGTAGATGAATATGAATAATGTTTATATATGTATCTATATAAGTATGCTTAATATCAATAAACATGATGAAACGGAACTACCCAAAAGACCACACAAGGAGCCCCGTTTCTGTAGCGGAAAAAAAAGCCCAGAAGTGGGAGCTTGGAAGGGTCTCTTTGACCACAGGCGATCGCCCTGAACACACATCTTTTGTTCCTCTCTCTCTCCTTTTCTAAACACAGCTAAATATGGTTCTAACCAAATGTATTTAACTTATACAACTAAAGACAGAAAATAACAACAAACAAACAACAAAGACATAGTAATCTGTACATAAATCAATCCAATAAAAATAAGTAGACATTGAACAACAAAGGATGAATCTTTATTTCTGTGCTTTGCAATATGAATTAATTGAAAAAAGTAAGAGTAAAAAGGTTGATTTACCTGAGACCAGCATTGCTTCTGCCAGCACGAATATTCCAAACTCTAACAGGGCGTTGTAATAAACAACCGAAAGCAATAGCATTGCGAAGGATTTGTCCACCCTAAAATAATAAAGCAGGTATTAGTGATGAAAGACATTAAAAATATTAGGTCTGGTTAGTCACTCAATAGAAACTGTTATGTGACCAATGTCTTTTGGCAGCATGTCATGTTGGGGGTGATCAATAAAAAAATTGGAAAAAAGTGGTGATCAATGAATAAGTTACTTCTCTCACCTTTTGTTGGGCAGTGATCACTAAAAAAGTCTCAATTTTCAAAAAAAACCAAATGTGACACAAACTAAGGGATCAATTTAGCATAAACTTACATTTCAGATTGAACCACCCACTAAAAACCTATTATGGAGGGAAATTTTTAAGAAGTTTTTTCTAGACATAATGAGTAAATGTTGAAAATTTCAGCCATCTGGCTCCATTGGTGCAGCCTATACATACATACATAGCCAGCTGGACCAACTTGAAAACTGAAGAAACCTATGTTGACAGTTTCTAATATCAAAACTGTTGTACATTAGTGTGAGTTCATAAACCTGTCTTCAACTGCATTTTGTGGTATTTCACTGTAGGTTGTATGTTACTCTGAGTTAGGTAATTGAAGTTGTACACCATAGTTGGTTGAATCGTATGATTGTTAATATTGATTAACACACTCCAGAACTGGAAGTAATTACAATTTACTTCCTTTACTTCAGAACTGATCTCTGATAAGATCTAACTGATCTAATCTAATCTAATATGCTCTACACCACTGTAGCCGTCCAACAGCCTGTATATATTTACAATGGCCTGTTTCATTTATAATAGTAAATGGGTAATAACCTGAACGCTATTCTCCCACATAATAGTGAATATGCATTCAGAATTGGTTACAAACAACAAAAACATTGATATCAGAAAAAGAGCATAAGAAAGCTTCTTTGTCACACAATAAGCAGATCTTTATCGGGTTACAGTACTTTTATCTACATCACTTTGGTATAAAATCACTTTTGTCGACACAATATCTCCAAAAGTTCTCATTTTTGTCAAATGGTGGGCCATTGGATAAGGAAGAATTTGTGAAATTTTGGGGTGGATTCAAGGATTTTCGTTTGATTGAGAGGAAATAAATTCCAGGATCCATACCAAAATTAAATGAAAAAATATCTCTCAATCCAGAAAGTCCCTGGATCCACCCCAAAATTTCACCAATTCTTCCTTAGCGCATAGCCAACCATTCGACAAAATGTCATTGAAATTCATTGAGAAATTTTGGAGATATTGTTGGAACAAAAGTGATATTAGACCAAAGTGATGTAGACAAAAGTACTATATCCCAACATAACAGAACCACTCATCACAATGGACAAATTTGCCCATTTTGCTCTTCATTGTCAAATGTGTAGGATTTAATCAGAAAAATAAATGTGAAAGTGAAATCACCAGTGGCTTAGACACTTGTCTATTCTCCCAGATACTATTTTTCTTGACTCTATAGAAAGGCGAGTATCTTCATTATATCTTTATGGAAACCATCAACCAAAACTGTTAACATAGGTTTCTTAAGTTTTTAAGTTGGTCTGGCTTGCTGGCTGGTATGTATGTATCATGTGTACAGGCCACACCAATGGAGTTAGAGGGCTGAAAATTTCAATTTTACTCCTTATTATGTCTAGAAAAAAAGTTTTTTTTTCTTTTGAAACCCCCCCCCCCTCAAATAGAAACTAAAAAAAACTTGTTAAGTGAAAGAGTTGGCAAACTTGTTACTTTTAAGTGGAAGAGTCCATGGTTCCGGACTGAGAACCAAGAAATTCACATATTCTGTAGCCCCCAACAGGGATCAAAATTAACGTCATCCTGAGGGGACAGTAAAAATGTGTTCAGAACAAACAAATATCTTTCCTGGGAAGGAAGTGATTTTTAAAAAAAAAAAAAAAAAAAAAAAAAAAACCCCTGGAAGATATCTTCTTTTCTTTTTCTTTTTTTTAATTTGGTGAGGATTTTTTTCGGGACGGTTTACATTTCCTTCGGGATGATTCTGAGGGGACGGTAGTGAATAAGGTTATTCTGGAGCCCTAGCACCCCACCCCCTCTCCGATGCCCATGGTTATATAAGTAGATTTTCTAATCATGTAATGTAAAGTTATTTTCCTTATAATTATAATCATTTAGTTTCATCAGTGATGACATTTAATTTCATTCCATGCCCAATTGTTTGGATACACCTAGGCAAATATATCGCAAATATAGGATCAGAGTGTAGTATATGCCTGATCTCCAGCCCTTCTGAGCTGGAATCAGTTATGCTTTCTGACTGAGAAACCTACATAATAATATTAAGCGTGAAAGAATTGGGAAAAGTGGGGGAGAGGAGGAGGGGTGTGAACAAGGAAACGTAGGAGGTGAGAAAGCTTGAGAAAAACAAAAAGAGAACCAGGTGAAAGGAAAAAATAAATCTATACATATAAAAGCCAAATATGCAAATGAGTATATTTGTTTGTATGATGTTTGGTTGCTGCAGTGTCTGCTAGATGAGATCCTACAACTCATAATGGACTGGCCCACATGATGTTATGATATCTAAAGGTTATCCTGGGGTCAGACACCTGTGCGGAAATGTAAGTGACCCCGATCACCTTAGAAAATAGGTATATTGCATCAGTGTTCAGAACAGGATGTGGGGACCGGTGATTGACACTGAGTAGGTGTTAGAGAAACCTATAAAGCAGACCCGAATAGAAAACTCGGGGCGGACAGAAATCTCGACACTCAAAGAAGAGACAGACATAAGCGTAGCCGTTAGGCTCGAGACTGCTGTCCCTGTTGGGGACAGAATGGCAGTTCTCCTTATCTCTCTCCCACTCTTCAGCCAACGAAGATGTATGTTGTGTATTAAAAATATGTCCAGATATTTTTATAAGCAAGTCTTCGAGTTTCCTTTCTATCCAAGTCCAGGACACCCCAGCATGCAACAATGAGATAGATTGTACGTGAATATTAGAATTAAAGGGTGGAAAAAATGAGACATGCCGTTTTCATATCAAAGAAGTAGACCAACCAAAGTCAACAGACAACCTGTGTCTGTTAACGCAATGCAACAATGTCCTTTTGACTTGCTTTGATGTAGCTGACACAATGAAGAGGAAATTGGGAGGGGAAAGGTGGTTTCTGGCCAAAAATGGCCAAATGCAAATACTCTCAGCACACACACACAAAAGAAAGTCAAAATGTCTCAAAACTTAAATATGGCTAAACCAAAAATTTCATGGCCAAATGCTTTTTAAAAAGACCAGATTTGTCAAATTTGGTCATCAACTTTATTTTGTAAGGAAATAAATTTATATTTTTAATAAAATAAATTTCTTTATATGACTTTTTTTTTTCATACAGTACAATGTCAGTTGTGACTTTTCTTAAGTCGAGACTTTCACAAAACTTAAAATAATAAAAAGAAAATTACCTAATAAAATCGCTTTTGGCTCCTTATTGCCGAACCATACATAAAAAAAACCCATCATCTTTTACGGGTATCCCCGCTAGTATTAATTCATATGCATATATAGAGAGGTTGGAGCGATGATGATGAAAGAAAGACAGAGTGATAAGGCTTGCCGGCAGGATATAAAAAGACAATGATCGTCATATTGAAAGATAGGTGGGGATGCAAATGCATAAAAAATACGATAGACTAAAATTCTGTATTGGGTGCAGTGATGGAAATGGGTTTTGGGAACTAGGTATACCTGAGGCTGGGTTTTGGGAACTAGGTATACAGTAATGTCTCCATTAGTAGATATTTAACTTACAAAAAAATTTGGAAATTGAGAAGTATGTATACGCCGTACCCCGCGCCCCCTCATTTCCATCCCTGATTGTCAGCGCAAAAGAAAGATAAAAAAAAGAGGATGCAGTAAAAAAATATTTGTGCATTATTACATTTGCGCATATGAAACAAATCCATATTTGTAACAATGATGGGAAGATATAAGGGAGAGAATGAGAAGAAACAGGTAAAGAGTGAAAAAAGGAGAGCTGAGGCATGAGCAGACCTGGCAAGAAATTCTCAGGGGGGAGATTTCCTAAAAAATAATGCCCCCCTGGTTGGGGGGGGGCGAAGAGAATTTTCAATTCTAGAAGCTCTAAAACAGCTATTTAATTTCAGTGTATTGAAAACATAATTTTAAACCAACATAATCAACAAAATGCGGGAGACTTGGTAGGTCTGCATGAGATAATTGATAATATCGCCAATAACTGTAAAATCTACCTGCAGAACCCCGTCAAAACCCTTTTTGGTTGGATAATAGGGGAAGTAAGATAGAATCTTAGTTGATCACACCCGAAGAATTTCCACGGGCCCAGTCACTAGTCAGTGTCTTAATATTTATTACGTTATAACAGGAAGTTTTAAGCCGGCGTAATGAATGATGCAAGGAGGGCGAGATAAAAGAAAAACAGTAGTTGTAAAGCAGATACATTCCAATTAAATATCGGATGACATATTCGGACAGAAATTGTGAACATGATGCATGAAGAAGACGATCAGTGAGACAGCTTAAAACAAAATATAAAGACAGATATGGAAATATGCATTATTTCAAAAAAGAACGATCGAAATAAAAAGTGGTATAGACAGAATGTAAAATAAACTTTTCTTTTTTTTAAAAAAAGAACTGAAAGTAAAAATATAACCACGAAGAAACTATAAAAAAAAGTTTACAAAACCAGTTTTAAGAATGAATTTTTGTTTATGAGGACATACAAATAACTAGGAAATAGGAAAATATTTTTTTATAATAAAAATGTGTTAAATTTCAGATTCACGCAATATAAAAAAAACTAAAAGTAAAGGGTTAGAATTTAGAAGGGTTTTAAATTATTTGGGGATAGAAATTAATTATAATAATTTAAACGTAATAATTTCAGATTAATCTTCGCAAAAAGGGTGATAGAATTAAATTTCCTATTAAAGAAACCTTTTGCATTCAGCAACGAAAGATTTTAAAACTGATTTTCAAAGTGGTTGTACTTTCAATTCTAGAAGAACCTAATGTCAATGTCGTATTGTTGCACAACTATTAGAGTAGTGTTGTGTATATCTGTTATTACCCGGCATAATTGAGTAATAAGCATCATCATGCTACTACCAAAAGCTGTGTGGAACAGTACAGGTAGCAGCAATTTATAATAATATTTATAGTTTCTACTTACACCTTCATAAACAGATCCGTCAATATCTAAAATCTCTTCCATCGTTGATGTTACCGACTCGCCAGCTGAGAGGCAGTATGTCATGGAACCGGAAGTGCACCCGAAGATCACGTGATCCGATCATTTGTTGTTAAAGATGCCGTAGTGTTGCAATGTAGATATGACAGGCGAAAATGTAGATACTTTATTTATTTGGATTGGATAGGATGATATAATAATGGATATACACGAGGGTATTATCATTTAGGATTTACATTATTGTATTATTTTGCATTTTATTTTATATTATATTTTATATATATTTATTTATATTATATATTTATTA
>VCCN01001112.1:1899759-1920769 GCA_006491835.1 Architeuthis dux
CATCAAAGTCCGTTTATTGCATGTAATTGGAACTGACAAGTCATACATACATACATAGAAAGGTTAAATGAGTTATATATCTGTAGTACATATATGTATACATGTGTGATGACTTGGGCTTTGGAAGAATTCACAAAGTCAAACAAACAATGTAAATGAAAAAAGAACCTACCTTATTTTCTATGTAGAAAAACACATGGTGAGAAGTTTGTTTGTTCAGTTGTCTGATTTCTTCTTTGGTATTAGTATACAAATACTAATTAGTAATAATTAGTAGCTTTTAGTAGTGGTTATTACTTTAGAAGATAGGGAGGAAGAATAGAATAGTGTAGTTAGTGTTAAGAAGATTCATTTGATCTTCTCAAGGGCTGATTTAGAACAAAATTCATATGGGGGGGGGGTGAACGAAGTTGAAAAAGATCTTTTACACCACACCCTTTAGATCACTGGAAAACACCCCTATTGTAAAAAGTGCACTATTTAATTGATGGATACATGATGATATTATAATTGATGAAGATAATTATGAACAAAAGGCTGCTTAGGGAATTTTTGAAAATAGAGCTTCAAAATCTGTCAGAAATCAATGTATTTTTCAAGTCATCCACAGATTTTTTTTTTATTAATCATATTGACTGAAAAATTATAACTGAGTTTTTTATATTTATTTACAGCAATTTCTTTTAGTTTTCCTTTCTCCATGCAATTCACTTGAGCAAAAACACTTTGATTAAAAAATTAGTAATTCAAAAATTAGAAAGGAATTGACCTGACCGTAAAACGCAAAAATTGCTCTCTTCTTTAAATTGTTCTTCTGTGACCAATGCTTGTGTGTCTTTATGCACTACATTTATTTTCTTACTCAAATCTCTGTTCGTAAATTGTCCAAAAACCTGCTTTCTATTATCTACTCTTTCAACAAATTTGTTTGCAATGTCAATCAAGCTTATATTGTCAACCATTTCTTTCTGTACATGAAGCATCATTAGATGGTTCATTCTGCTATTTGTTGCCTTAGACCTCAAGTATATTTTTACTCGTTTCATGACAGTTTTTCAGATCTCTCACTGATAGCATTGGTTGTTAGCAATACAAGGAGAATCTTTGCAACCTTAATCACCTCCGACATTGAAACTTTTCTTGAATAGTCAAGTCTCTGAAACATCTTAACCAGATCATAGATAGTGAATTTTGTCAATTCAAATTTTAAAATCCCTGCGTTTGGAAGCAAAAGAAGCAGTTGTGCCTCAAGCCTATATTTGTCGATATCATCACTATAGTTCGAGCAGACCTTTCTCAATTCGTTTTCCCATGGCTGATTACTGATTGCTTTCAGGAACATCTCCTGTGGAAAGACATATTTTCAGAAATCTGACTGGTTAAATCTCACTTTGATACAATTTTTTCTGTATCAAGTGCCTGAAAGTAGAGCTGGCGATGATTTTGGAGTTGACGGGAAGTGGTGGGTTTCTGCATTGTTGTCATCAAGCCTTCATAGCAGCCTTCTTTTGCGAGGTAGTGTTGCATCATCAACATTGACCTCTCTTTTCTTTTCAATACTCACTCCCAGAACAGATCATAAGCACCATCGTTACAATCTTTTGATAGTGTCTTAATCTTTTGCCAATGCTTTTTCCCAATTCTGGAAACCTGTCTCAGTGAAAGCAACTTCAACTTTTCTCGACAAAATCATGTTGTGTTGAAGTGCTACTTAATACAGGTAAAGCAGAATGCTGAGTTGGAATCTGCGTCATGGTGCATTGAATTTGTCAAACCATGATGATTGGAAGGACCTTTTAAAATTTTGTTTTCCAAATGTCCAGGTTGGGAATTTAAAATTCTATGGCTGGTTCAGTTCTGTCAATAACTTGATATGGGCACTTGGATTTTCTGATACAACGCTGGTTGTTTGTTCAGACGTAGAAGTTGATGAGGTGGGTACTTCTGTTTCTGTTCTCCTCTCAGTAATGACTCATTGCTCTTGCTTTTCTTCATCTCTACTTTCTTGAGGCTCACTTCTCCTTTTGTTGTAAACCATTTCGTTATCTTTGCCTCTGCTGGAGTCAATCGATCGGACATTCTTTTAGACATTATGTTGAATTGAAAATCTACAGAATACAGTATAAAAAAATCAAGTATCTCTATGACTGAAATCTTTAAGATTCCATCAAAACAAAGCGCAAAAACAAATGTACCTTAGAATTGAGTGAACTTGAACAAGCGGAAGGAATGCTTTATATTATCTTCCAAAGTCTTCATTAGAAAAAATAAACGAAAATAGGAAGGGGCAGCAGTCTGATTCAATGAGTGAACAGCACAAGGAATGAAAACTGCTGCTGGGTTCTTATTCTTAAGTCTGGCTTGCATTACTATGTAGTAACCAGACATATTGTAACGGTAGCCATTCAAGGAAAAGAATTTAAATAAATAATCTCATAAAGAACCAGGTGTTTTGAGATAAAGGATTGGGAAAGGAAGGAGCTAAGCATCATTGTATGGGGCTTCATGATAACAGGCAATGCCCTCAAGGGACAAGACAGAGCCCTGTATGAGCTTCGGGGTTAAACGCCCAGCCTTGTTTCTTGCTAACGAGAATTTAAGTAGGTTCAAAAAGTCTCCAGGGAGTTCCTGAGAAGGACATTCCAACTCCTAAGCTAATGGGATTCCAAGCAAGTCAGTAGGCCAATCCCCTGGTGAATTTGTAGGTATCTGAGTCTCATGAAAAGGGGACACCAGATTGATCGCACTGAAACTGGGGTCAGAATAGCTTGACCTTATGACACCAGGGTTACTTGGAAAAACATGTGTTCCTACATACATGCATTTCTTTACCCCATATTAAGGGCCTGGACACAGACTCCGGCAGTCTCGCAAACCAACATTGACAATGGTACCACACATTTCTAGCTCCTCAGAAATCACAACACAAGTCCTAAGAAAATCTATAACCGGTTAAAGGGTGAATTACGGTAAATAGTCACACCTATAAACTTCATGCTAAGAACTTATTCCTTCCTCATGTATTTGTTGATCCACACTATTCGTGTCTACCTGGCTTGTTGGTGTCATTTTGTGTTCAAATTCTACATATGTTGTATATTGTTGATTCCTACTGTTTTAACTGCACTTGTGTATTTTGCCTAATTCGCAGCTTCATTGTAGTATTGCAGTTTTCTACATTCAAACGTTATGTAATGATGTTTAACTGCACATGTGTATTTTGCCTAATTTGCAGCTTCATCGTTGTATTGCAGTTTTCACGTTGTACTGAGACTTCAAAGAATAAAAATTGTTTATGTACATCAGTAAACAATGTCAGACCCTTTTCCTTCACTGGACTGGGCTGTAGTTACGCATATTGCTAGCATTGTCGTAGGACTGCCCTGTGCAGTCTTCAAAATTGATATAATTTTTTTCTAGAAATTCTAGCAGAGATGTAGCCAGTACTTCAGCCTGGTGAGAGCCAGTCTGCAGCAAAGTTAAAAACCTTTCTATTGGCTTCTCAGAAACAACATATCGCAAAATGACTGTTAGCTGATCAACATGAGCCAGGTCTGGTGTTGAATCTATGGAAACTGAGATGTGCTTGGCAGTTTTAAGTTCTGCCACAATATAATTCTTAACATATTTTGCCATCAGCAGAACAATTTCTTCGTAGATGGTGGTTGACAACTATGACTGCTTACCAATTTCAGGATTGCCAAGTTCTTTAAGGTGTCCCGTCAGAAATATTATAACAAGGATAAATAATTATATATAGCGAAATGATGAAAAAATATTTACTGGGTGTATTTTTCATATATTTTTTATCTGTTTTTTTTTTGTTTATGTAAATTGGCCGCTAATTCAAAGCCAAGTTGGAAGTTGCAAATTGATGCAGCCGATAAAGCACGTTTTTTGCATAACACAGCTGTTGTATATTTGTTGCATCTACTGCATTTTCCCAGGTCTTCTGTAGTCAGCAGAAAATGTCCTGTCTGTGATCACCCAAGCATAAACATCAATTACTATCATTGAAATGTGCTGATTGGTAGTGTTAAAAAACATTTTTTTATTTTTTTAATGCAAAATATAGGAAATGTTTAGCACAGTTTTGTTGACCAATGATAAAACTAAGTATTTTACCTCAAATTATCTGCATTTGACAAGAACTTTTTTTTGGTAGAATTTTAAATTAAAAAAAGAATTTACTGTCATCGAAAATGGAGTCATTATTGATTTTTTGCTAAATATAGGAAATGTTGACTTTGTAACAGTTAAAATGTAAGTTATAATTAATGAAAATATGTTTTTCTTTTTGTTTAGACAAAAATCTGGGCTAATTTATTTCTAGAAATACATTTTTTCAAAATCGAGAACAGAATTTTAAAAATTAAAATCAGGTGTCGATTTTCCAGTGAAAGTTTTTGTTCATGCCTACTAAACACTAAACCTAACTTATATCTTTTATAGTTGACAGTTTTAAATAGTCAAGTTTTCTTTCATTTGAAAATGACATTTTTAAAAACTAAATTCACAGATAAGGTTAAAAAAGTGAACAAAAAACTGTGATTAGAGAAAATTTCAAAATTTGTGAAGAAAAAATGCTGTTCTGAGGTCCCCAGACAAATATAGTGCAGTGAAATCTAACGCAGAAATCTTTTGAATTTAACGCGGAAAAGGAATAATTGCCTAATTTTAAATTTATTATACATTGTTATTTTGTATTTAAAACCGATTATAATAAACACAAACTGTTTATTTTAATCGGCAATGCAAAAACAACTTACTTCAATTTTCTTGCTTCCTCTAAGCAGATATTCTTTGGAGCTTTCTTTTGTCAGTGAACAAGACAATAAGGAACTAGTTCTTTGGAAATTCTGGCCAATAACTACTAACTAGCCTTTTTACTGTTTGAAATGTTCAGACCAATAGATGCCACTCTGCTGAACTAGTTCTTTTTTTTATTGATCAATTCTTTGATGACCTGGTCAGATTCTGAGATTTTCTTTCCAATGCGTCCTAATTTCAAAAGTCAGGTAATGATGGAATCTTTTATCGCAAATATGATCTTGTCACTAAACATGCCCCTACTATTGGGAGGTTGGCAGTATAAAGTAACGAGTCGAGTCTTCCAAGGCCATGCCATAAAGCAATGTAAAAGAAAGAAAGAAAACAAGAAAAAAATAATGAGATTCGACTTTTATCACAAATGGGAACTAAAGAGTTTTAAAATTCTTGAAAAGGCACCACTTTTGAGGAATGTGCTATGGGAGGAGATGCTCCCCCCCACTCCTCTACTAGCTACGCCACTGTTTGGCATCTCTGAACAAAAGTTGTGTCTGTCTCTGCTGTATCAAGGTGTATCGAACATGTGTATACTATTTTTTTAATTATAATATTTTTGTATATAGGGGGGGGGCTGAGCTAGAGGGGAGGTAATTTCCCCCTTTGCCCCCTTCTAAATCCGGCCCTGTCCATGAGTGCTTAAAGAAAGGTGTTTTATATCTCCCACTGTACTGTATTTTGAGGAAATCTTTAGACCAGGGTGAACTTCCAGAAATATGGAAAATGGCGAGTATCACTTATATATTTAAAAAGGGTGACAAAGCTGTAACTGGTAATTATAGATGTGTGTAAGATCTGTAAGAAACTTGTGAAGAAAGGAATTGTTAAATTCCTCGAGAATAATGGTATATTGTGTGATGAACAACATGGCTTTAGAGGGGGAAGATCTTGTCTAACGAATCTGCTTACTACGCTCGAAAAGTGGACAAAATTGTATGATGAGGGTGTTTCTTTTGATGCATCATACCTAGATTTTAAAAAAGCCTTTGACTCAGTTCCTCATTGTAGACTGATTTACAAACTGCAAAGATGTGGCATAGCAAGCATACTAACTTGTTGGCTGGAAGACTTCCTGCAGGGTAGGAAACAGAAAGTCTGAATGGTTCTAAATCTGACTGGAGATGTGTTAGTAGTGGTGTGCCACAGAGGTCAGTACTTGGACCAGTACTAATTTTAATATTTATTAAATGATCTACCGGATATAATATCTATAAAATGTAAAGATTTTGCAGATGACACCAAATTGTACCATCCAGTTTTAACCAAGTAAGAGTACAGGAGGATCTAGATAAATTAATGCTATGGTCAAGAGAATGGTTATTAGCTTTTAATGAAGATAAATGTAAGATGTTAGATGTAGGAAATATTTGTGTTACGATTACTGTATGAACGGAATTACACTAGATATTGTAAATGATGAAAAGGATCATGGTATCATAATGACTGATAAATTATCATTCTCCAAATATATTGCCAGTGCTTCTGCTAGGGCGAACAGGGTGCTAGGACTGACTAAGCATACTTTTTTAATATATAGACAAGGATTCGTTCCTTATACTATATAAGACATATGTCCATCTGCACCTCAAGTACTGCACACAGGCCTGGTCACCGTACTAGAAGAAAGATAAAAATCTTCTAGAAAAAGTCCAGAGATGAGCAACTAAGTTAGTTCCAGAATTAAAAAGTATGTATTATGAGGATAGGTTAATAGATTTAGGGTTAACATCATTAGAAAATAGGGGAGACTTAATAGAAATGTTTAAGATTATGCATGGTTTAGAATTAGTAAACCCTGATGTATTCTTTACTAGAAAAGATTACAAGGGACTGAGAGGCCACACATATACGGTAGAAGCAAATAGAAGTAGATTGAATATCAGAAAATTCTTTTTTTAGCAATAGAGTGGTAGGACTTTAGAATAGATTACCGGAATATGTAATGCTATCATCAGATGCAGTGATTTTCAGAAGAATTATGATGTTTATTACACTACCGCAAAGATTTAAGGCTCAAGACATTGTGTAAATATGATTGTTATGATGTGTGCTTGTATATACAATTTGTATTCTTTTGTCACACTAAAATAAATGTTAAATGTTAAATGTCAAGCTTAGCCTTGTAGTTACATTTTAAATAGAAACCCCTCCTAAAATCTTAAACATTAAATGTTCTCAAACATGTCAAATTACCAGAGGAAACAAAGGTCATATGGATTGAAAGCACAAAGAATTACTTGCAAAAAAACTATTTTATTTCTAATAGTTTCCAATATTCGACTGAAACAAATATTTGCACATGGGTCTGCCCGGGAGTGTGTGTGGGCCCACCCGGGGTGTGCGACATCCGATAAGATAAAAAATATATGCAAAAGTACTGTAATATCATCCAAAATGCCCACATGTACGCTCAATTAAACCAGTTTTTGGCTCGGTGGTTTGTGTTATATAATAAGAAATATATTGAAGAAGATATTTTTTATTGTGTTGTCAAATTTAGAGTTATTTTTCCCCCAGGCAACGCCGGATATTCCTGCTAGTATTTTAATATAGTAAAAATATCTTGAAATATCTTTTTAAAAATACATGGGTAAATCAAAATAAAATATTGAAATGATACTTTAAAAAAGTAAATATTAAAACAAAAATTATCAAATGAAAATGTAAAAAATCATTAAAATCTTATTGGGCACTATATATATTTATCTGTTAAAGTCTTTTGAAAGACAAATGTCTGAAGGAAGATTTTTTTTTCAATTTTTATTTGTGAGAAAAAGAGTTGTCTCCCCAACATTAATCTTAATAAAATAAATGATCTCTGATAACCTTGAATGACCTATGAGGCCAACCTCAAATAGCTTATTACCTTCACTGTGAAAAGATGTGCCCCTATGCCACATATCAGCCTCCAGGTACAAATTGTACCTTACAATTGCTTCGATTTGCTAGAAATGACTATAAATGACCTCTAAGTCACACATGACCTCTAAATCACACATGACCTCTGAGTTCAACTTCACATAGCCCATGACCTTATCTGTTAAAGGTTGTGCCCCTATGCCAAATTTCAGCTTCCTAGAGGCAAAATTATAGCTTACAATGACCAGAATGACCAGAAATGACCTCTGATGACATTGAATGACCTCACTGAATGACCTCACTGAATGACCTCATTGAATGACCTCCGAGGTCAACCTCGCATGGCCCATTCCTCTGCTGTGAAAAGATGTGCCCCTATGCCAATTTAGCTTCCTAGATGCAAAATTAACTTCCGGTTACGTCAGATGGAAAGTCGGGGTCCAGTTTAGCACCATAATTACATTTTAAATAGCACCCCACTGTAAAACCTTCAAAAAATCACCCAGCCTATGTCCTCTGCCGTGAAAAGATGTACCGCTATGCAAAATTTCAGCTTCCTACATGCAAAATTGTGGCCTACAAAGTGGAACAGACAGGCAGACGGATTCTGAGTTTTATATATATAGAGATATATATTTATTTTATATTTTAGAACCAATTAAAAAGAGGAGGAATATGGTAATAAAGACTAAAGAAGACAAAACCTAAAGAGCAGAACTTAAACAAATGAACAAATAAATGAAACAAGAAAAAAGAAAGAAAAACATGGAGGAGATATGAGATGCTATCAGAATAGGTGTTGGATATTTAGGCAGCCGTAGGTGGGGGTCACAGGTGTCCAGGACTGGAAACAGACACAACAGATGTTCAAAAGTCATAAACAGGATATTGACTAAACCCTGACTGCAGATGGCGGGCTGGAAAATCAGTGTGGGCGTTCGAACCCGATAAAAGCGACACAGAGATCCTTGGAAAAGCAAAGAGACAGACTGTCCAGGCCTGGGAAGACACAAGACCAATTTCCCTGTAAGAACAGTCTCATTATCTCACTCCCACTCTTCATTCTCTGCCATGACACAATGTATCTTATGGAATAAAAATATATCATCATATTTTTATAAACCAAGTTTCAAGTCTTCCTTTTTCTCCAAGTTCAGGATTTTCCTCCCACGGACCAAGATGGATATGCAACATAGGAAAGAACTTGAAACGTGCTCGAGCCACAGACCACACTGGCAAACAACAGATGCTTGCATTAAAAGACAGAAAAGGCGAAATTAACAAAAGTAAGGAAAAGATATTAAGAATAACTGAAGAATACTACAAGAATCTCTATGCCTCGAAAATAAAAGTACAACCGACTGACACTTCAATAGAGAATAGTGTGTTATGATATGCTGCCATGAAAGGGTCATTTCCAGGTCAACACCTGTGCAGAAATGGATGTGATCCAGTCACCTTAGCATATGCGTAGGTGTCCAAAAAGACAGGATGTGGACACCGGAAATGACACAGTGTGGGCATTCAAACCTGATAAAGGAACTCAGAGCAGACCCAGAGAGAAGACATAAAACTCAGGGCTCAGCAGAGAAGCAGATCACCTAAGCCAGGCTGGAAGGCATGAGTCTGCTGTCCCTGTTGGGGACAGACTGGCGGTTCTCCTTATCTCTCTCCTACTCTTCATCCACTGGCCGACAAAAGTGTATGCTATGAAATAAAAATATGTCTCATATTTTTACAACCAGTCTTCGAGTCCTTCCTTTCTATCCAAGTTCAGCATTTCCTCCTGCAAGTAAGCAATCCACGACGAGACATCTCATGGCACCAGGACATTCACCCCACTATCCAACAAGGGATGTTCCAGACATAACAACGGACAAAGTAGTTTTTGCACTATGAAATATGAAAAGTGAGGAAGCCCCAGGCGAAGATGGCATAATGATAGATGTCGGTAAGGTCTATCACAAAGGACTAGTGCAACTATTCATCCAATGCTTACAAGAAAAGAAAGTGCCCTAAAACTTCTGTCTAGGAATAGTGTTCCTACTACACAAGAATGGAGATGATAAAGACCTTGGCAATTACCGTCCTATTACTTTACTACCTAACATTTACAAACTATTCTCGAAAGTACTTACAAATAGATTAACAAACACTTCAGATGAAAACCAACCGTGCGAACAGGCAGGCTTTAGAAGTGGTTATTCGACGATAGACCAACACACATTAAACCAGCTAATCGAAAAGACATCAGAATAGAACAAACCACTTTGTTTGGCTTATATAGACTATGAGAAAGCCTTTGATTCAATAGAACACACAGCAGTCTGCAACTCAATGTGAGAACAAGGTATAAATGCTTTATAAAAGTAATTGGGAATATATACAAAATAGGCACTGCAATAATTAAATTTCATAAAGATACTAACAAGATAAAGATTAGAAAAGGAGTAAGACAAGGGGATATATTATCACCAAAATACTTTACAATGGGCCTTGAAAACACCTTCCGGAAAACAGACTTGAAAAACATGGGTGTAAATATAGATGGAGAATATTTGAACAATTTAAGTTACTGTCCCAGAACTGTCCCGGAACCCTTCTGGAACCGTCTCCAAAAACAGTTTTAACTGTTCCAAAAAAACCAGTTTTAACCGTTCCGAAAAACAGTTTTAATTATTCCAAAAACAGTTTTAACCATTCCGAAAAACAGTTTTAACCGTTCCGAAAAACAGTTGTAACCGTCCTGAAGGAAATGTAAAGCATCCCAAAATCAAAATGTTTCTATACTTTGTTATTATCATCTATAGTTGTTAGTTGTTAGTAGCATAATAAAAACACCATTAAAATGCTGAGGAAATAAATAATTATATTTATTTGGCTCCATTCAAATAAATTGTTTTTTAAACAAAACTGAAAAGTTATCTGCAAACTGTAGATCTGAAGCAATTAATTGATTAGTTAATTATTAAATTAAATGCTAACATAGGCCTCTATGACAGTAAACTGAATATCTTTGGGTTGTGGACAAAACAAGACATTTGAGGACGTCATCTCAGGCTTTGGAAAACAATGATCGACAATTTTCACCATTTTCTGACATTTTATAGAACATGTAGAACACATTTTATAAACAACTAATCAATTAATCGAGAAAATAATCAACAGATAAATCAATAATGAAAAGAATTGTTAGTTGCAGGCCTAGTAAACTGTAAAAAACACAGAATTAGGAACAAATAAATTGGAGAACCAAAATTGTCTCATTCTCAGTTCTCTGTCTCTGAACTGAGGTCGACATGCCTGTTTGGACCAGCCTGAGAGGCCGAGTAACTATGCGGGCTATAAATCAACTGCATAAAACAGTGAGGGGGAATTAATTCCATATCCTAGCGAAGCAGAAAGTATTCCTGTGAGGTGTGAAACTTGTGAACTCTATCGACTGTGTGTCAACTAGTGTTAATTGACTTTGTATTGGACTAATGAACGTAACACACAACCAAAATTAAATTCAGTATATTGTGGCAGCAGTATACAACAGTGAAATACCGAAATACCGAAATGGCCAAAAACACACATTAAAAAAGGCCAAATACCAAATTTTCAGGTTTACATCTAAAATTAAATATATTATTGATAAATTAAATATTAATTTAATCATCAACATTTACATTATTTAAAATATGTTCTATGTAAAAACACAAGGTGATCAGTCAAGTTTTTCAGTTCATCTGTTTCTTCTTAAGTATTACCTTTAGTTAATGGTTTTAGTACTGGTTAGTAGTTGAGATGACAGGGAGGAAAAATAGAATATAATGTTGTTAGCATTTAGAAGATTCAGTTGATCTTTAGATATGCTGATTTAGGAGATGCCGAAATAGGTGTGACTAGTTTCGTTCACAAGTTGATTCTGACTCGTGAGTATTGCCCAAAAGTGTGGCAAACTCAAGACGCTGAGGTTGACCCCAAGGTCAACTGTCTAGACAACAGGAAGTACTTCTAAAAATAGTGGTTAAAATTTAGAAGATTCAGGTGATCTTTCGATATGCTTGATTTATGAGACGCCAAAATAGATACAGCCAGGTTCTGGTCTGGTCTGACTGGTGATTACCTAAAAGCACGGCAAACTTGAGACGCTGTCTAGACAAGCTGGAAGTCCTTCGAAAAATAGCACAAGCCAACTCCTGTTGTCCAGAGGTCATGTCATTACTTATTTTATTACTATAAATTAAATAAAAATATTATTGATTTTATTAAAATTCATCTAAATGCCAATTTATGACATCTAGATGCAAATAAAAACATCTAGATCTAGATGAAAAACATCTTGATCGGCAACACTGTATAAAGCATTGCAATACTGCAAAACACACCAAAAATAAGAATTTATTAAAAATAAAGTTGCTTTCTGGCGTGCAGATTCAGTTTAACTAATTTCTGCATTTTGAAAGGAAAAATCTTTTTTTTATTTGACATTTTATTTTAAAACCAGCATATTAGATTTTTGCACAACTTAGCAAATGTGGTCCTGATTGGAATTCTGAGTGTGAAGATTTCACACCTGAGCACACTCAATGTTAAAAATGGTGCATCATTAAAAAGAAATAAGAGAATTCCTGAAAGAAAAACAGGTGTAAATACTATTATTGGAAGCTGTCTCTGAAATGTTCAAAGTTACTTACATTCAATAAAAAATAGAAAAAGAAGGTTGTTTTCTTTTTTAAACTAACAAATTTTTGAAGTTACAAAGATACTTTGTCCCAGAAAAATAATATTTTTTGTTATTTTAAAAAAAACCCAACCTTTTTCCTTTTTCTATTTTTTATCGAATGTAACTTCAACCATTTCAGAAACAGCTTCCAAAGACTTGCGACACCAGTTCAGTATGTCTCCTTTCTTTGATGTCAACACATGGAATTTGTTTATCTTGGTAACACTGCTGACATTTCAATGATGTCACCAGTGTCATGGTAAAATGTGTCCCTTTTCAATTTGACAATTTTCAGGGTGCCTGATCCAAACTTGATCCTTGTTTTGAATAAATTAAATTGCTAAATTGTTTTGCCTTGCTTCATAAATGTTCGACTGATCGCATCTGTACGTGACGTTAGTTAAATTTCAATTGAGACTGTCTTCGTCAAGTTTTACCTTTCTATATAAGTCTGGTGTGCAGAAAAACATTACCTCTAAGAGATTTACATTAAAGAGTTGTTTCCCTTACATTTGTTTTTATATTTTTAGACAAAAATTCAGATTTTGTCCCGGGAAAGAAATGTGTTCATCCCAAACACATTTTCTACCGTCCCAGGGACGCCGTTAAATTTGAGCCCTGTGCTGAGGATCTACAAAACATATTAAGTGATCTAAATAGAGCAAACCAAATAATAATAGAGTTAAAGATGAACAGAACAAAGATAAAAGTAATGTTCAATAATAAAGTCCTAAAAAAGACTATAAGAATAAAGAGTGAAACCTTAGAAGAAGTTAAGGAATACATTTACCTATAAAGCTAGGGAAAGACTATGGAAATGAAATAAAATGGTGTATAACGATTGACTGGAAAGCATTGTAGGGACTAGAGTGTAGGGTCACCAAATTGTAGAGACAATATGTCAGTATATATATATATATATATATCTGTACAATTATCTCTGTACAATTATAATTTAATTTTGGCTTTGTTCAAGGTTCAACAAAATGAACAAATAAATGAATATGTTAAGATATTTTCTATAGTTTTGGGAAGGGTCATTAATATTCAAATGGTTCTTCGGACGATTGAACTCCTTCTTGTTATTTGTGTTGTGAACACGATGTTTCGGCCAATCCATTCTTCGGCCTTCTTCAGATGTAAAATCCAAGTGTGATGGGTTAAACAGAAGTTATGTTTAAAGAGGGTAACCCTTAGAGCACATGACCCAGGTGTTTCTATGTCTTTGTCTTGTCATGTATGTAACATATCTATAGAACAATAACAATGAATGAATGATTGGAAAATAATGCATCTTGCATCGAGAAGTGTTCATCATTGTTTTTAGCTTCATCCTAATTTTTGTTGTTTTTATACAACTTATTAATTTGGGCCACTGTTTCTATGGCAACAAATAACAGCCGATCAAAAATAAAGAGTAAACCTTCGGTGAGAATTGAACTCACACCCTCATTGCCAGAGGGTGTCTAGTTTACGCCTAGCTGCTTTTACCAATCGGCCGCGAAGACTTCATGGATTAGCAGAAGCTGATTTAAACTTATAAACTCACTCCCTACAACCGACTCTCTATGCCATATTTATGGTGTAAAATTTAATAAAAGTGGTGTGTTACAATACTTCATCCAATAATGAGGAAGATTGATTTATAAGTGTTCATCCATTTAATTGGAACAAAAGAGTCAATAGAATTTAAGTTCATAAGTAGTTATTGCATATGTGTGTGTGTATGTAGGCGTATGCATGTGTGTGAGTCACTTACTTACTTGCCTCCTTGAAATGTCTGTGAAATGCTTGGCGTGCACAATTGAATGCGTCTGTTTTATGTGAGTTGAAACGGCTGTGCCCACAGGCAGCAAAGCCGTGACTGACTTTGAACTGTCTGTTTGTTTAAATATGAAATTAGGTAGGCTCCTGGGAGCATGAACATTTAGATGCATTTTCACACGTCGAAAAATAGTTGGTATCCAAAATATTTATTGAGAGCTGCTGCTATTGATTCTAATTTGAATTATTTGGTCGTGTGAATTGGCGCCTTTTTCTTTTTCTTGGTGCACTTCTTTTGAGCTTACCTTGTCAAGATTTTTGGAGGGTCTTTTAATAAAAGGCTACCAGCATTTGGTATGAATAGAGTCATACTGAAAATCAAATTGCCAATATGCTTAAAGCATAAAGTATATAATCATTGACAAGTATATATAATCAATAGCATTATCATTCAAGATTTCACTGACAAAATAAAAATAAATAAATAAAAAAGCACCCTCTTCATTTTGTGTTGTGTATATTTTTCTTTACTCTTTGAATTAACATACTTTTACGTGAGTAGAGAGTGATGATATCCAAAATGGCAAATACAACAGGTAGTCTAGTTGTTGGATATTTAGGCAGCTGTGGGCGGAGGTCACAGATTTGACCCCCACAGGTGTTGAAACTTATAAACAGGATTCGACAAAAACCCCAAACAGCAAGGTATCCAGAACCGGAAACAGACACAACAGGTGTTCAAAAGTCATAAACAGGATATCAACTGAACTCCGACCTATCGGTGGTGGGCTGGAAAATCAGTGTGGGCATTTGAAACCCCATAAAAGACAGAGAGAGGCCCTCAGGAAGTAGAGAGACAGACCGCCTAGGCTGGGGGAAGACATAATGTCAGTTCACCTGTTGGGAACAGTCTGTCGGGTCTGTCTATTATTCTTGCCATGACACAATGTATCTTATGAAATAAAAATATATCTGCATATTTTTATGAACAAGTTTTGAGTCTTCCTTTTTCTCCAAGTTCAGGATTTTTCTCCCGTGGACCAAGATGGCTAACAACATAGTCTCTCTATGATATTAACCCACTAAAATGAAACTAAGCAAAATTCAGAACTGAAAAAAAGGTTAAGGTAAACTATAATTGTGTATTATGGCAATAATCAAATTAGGTTTTGATGACAGGGAATGAAACAAAAAACACACACAAAAAAACTTTGTGGATTTGTAGTGAATGCCATGTACTATTATTGTACTACAAAGTGGCATTTTTTGCTTTTTGGATCAAATTTATAAACTGCTTTTTTTTTTAATTTAAAAAATGCAGTTTGCAAATTAGATCCAAAAGGCCATCAACACAAAAATAATTTTTTTTCATATTAATCTTTCAGAATTTCTCTTATCTAAAATTACACAGGCCTACAAACTTTTTCATAACTGTTTGTTCCTAATTATTTTACATATAAATCATTATCTAATGGGTGTAAGCCATGTTTGATATTGTTGTTTTAAGTAAATGTTATTTGTGAAAATCAGTGTTGCCAATTTAGCGCGTTTCGCGCCTTTCATGGTTTGGCAGTGCAAAAAGCGCTAAATTAGCGCGTTTCCGCCTAAAACATTTTGGCCGTTTTCTGGCTATTTTCGACAAGTTCTAGCTTCTTTTTGGTGGTTTCTGGCCATTTTTGACTATTATAAAAAGTTTAGCGCTTTTTGGCAGTTGAAAATAGCGTGAAAATATTTTTTAGCAACACTGGTGAAAATGCCTTTAAATAACGACAAAATTAATTTTTAGTAAAAATGCTGATATGCTATATAGAAAAAAAACATGACCTGATGGACAAAAACCGATGCGATTTTTGAAATCAGCACCAAAAAATAGTTTAAAAACAGGTATGACTGTTGTTTTCATTCTAACAGTCAGGTCATAACATTTTGTAGGCCTGTGTTTTTTATGGTTTATTTGGGTGATATTCCATGAATAATGTCATTCATTATTCATAGCAAGTAATAGTAAACTTTCAAAATGTTAAGCCCCATAAAACGAAAAAGTAAACACAAACATAAGAATAATATAAAATCAGCTTGTCATGGAGTAATGGTTAGCAAGTTGGTCTTGAAGATCTTTAGTAGTGAGTTAGATCCTCACTGGGTACCCAATAATTATGGCCTTGTGCCAAAACTAAACTAGCTTTAATACCTCTACAATCAGCTGGTATTTATTATGTCCCTTGACAAACCATCAAGAGGTTGTAGAGTGTGATTTTTGTTCGTTTGTTTTTCTTTTTGGATGGTTTTGTTTTTCACCGCTGTTAGTAAAAACGATTAACATGTTGTTTTTAGCGTACCTTCAAATTTCTATGACTCATAACTGCAAAGACTTTTAAATTAGAAATGAATTGTTTTCAATATTTTTTATATGGAGGAGAAGTGTACTGTAATTCTTTTTCAAGATTGCATTATATTTCGTTTCGTTACGAATTTCGTTTCGCCATTTTGTGATTCCAAGCTCAATTTTTAAATCGAGTCTGGAAAGTATGTTTTCCTTGTAGCATTTTTACTTCAGTCTAGATTTCAGTCAGTCTGACCTCTACGACATAAATATGTACAGCTTCGAAGGGGAATTTCGTCGAGGACCTGTCCAGTCTTTTGGTGGTGCTAGCCGAAAGGTAAACACTTTGGGAAAATGTATTAAAAAATATATATAAGTGTGATTTCATCTCTTGTTGAATGTACATTTTTACATAGCTGTTTCTCACGTCGTACTAAACATCCATGATGTAGTCTTAAGTTTTAGACCAGTGCCATATTATTACTATTTAAAGACATCGTTTCTTTAAAATAATTGTTTATTTAGATTAACTTAAGACGGGATATTTGTATTTATAGTTAGGTTAGATAATCTGTTTTGATTTTAGAAATAGGCGTCTTTACTTATTGAACAACGTATTGATGTCCTTTATCTTTAAATCAAGTGGTCACAAAGTGGGGGATCGATGAAAATCTATTAGATTATTAAATAAAAATTGGTTTGTTTGTTATAAGAAACTTATATACGTAAATTAATTAGAATAAAATATAAATATTTATTGATTATAAAGGAATTATTTTAAATTTAGATTGATTTTTATTTTAAATCAATTTTCTTTTATTATTTTTATCTTTTTTTGTCTATCTGATTTTTTGCATAAATATGCTGTTTTCATTTTGTTTTTTATTTTAATAAATAACCTTTTTATTTGATTTTTATTTTAATATGTAGTGATGAAATAAAGTTTTGTGAAAAATCCATTAATAACAAATCTAAACCCTAAATTAAAAAATACCATTTTTAAAAAATTTGTTTTTTCCTATGATTGTTCGATACGAAGTCTTTTTTTAGGAAAACGAAAAACTAGAATTAATTATTTTATTTTCTGACATTTTTAGGAAATTATTTGCTGTTGTTTAGGAATGTTTTCGAGTATTTTTTCATCTTTGTTATTGTTATTTAATATTTATGATTATGAAATTGACCAGGAAGCGAAATAATGTAATGTTTTTATGCTTAGTTAAGGCTCAAAGTGAATGAATACGAAAGAAAAATGTATTCCCATTTAACGGATTGCCGTGATGTAATGGTTAGCAAGCTTTTCTTGCAGATCATGACTAGTGAGTTCGATCCTCACTGGCTACACCCATGCTTGTAGCCTTGTTCAAAAATTATAATCTAAGCTCAGTAAATAACAACTAATGATATTAATACTGTCTTTATAAACATGTATAGAATCGCCTCTCCATGGGTTAGAGCGAGTTCCTAGCAACGATTACTACTAATTCTGTGTAGCGATTTCGATCCTCACTGGGGGCCCCCACAATATTGGCCTTATGCCGTACTACGGTACTAATCTAAACTTATTCGCATAGGTGTCGCTCACATCACATAAATAAGACTTAAAACTATAGACATTATTTGATTGATGACTTTTTTTAGCCTTTCATGATTCATATGGTTTTGTTTTGTCTTGTACTTTCGACATTTTTTCCAGATGTCTTAGGGAAATAATATTTAAAAGCCTTTTTAGTTAATTTTAACAGCAACTAGGTTTTATGGAATGAATTCTCATTAGTCTTCTTATGCGTGGAAGAGAGTAGTGGTATTTTATGCCGTGGTTATAACCAGATTACATGACCACTGCATCGTAAATCGTACTGAAAACAAACAAACAGGAAATACTAGATTTTTCAAAACTGGTTTTTGGCTCTTATTAAAATTAGTTTTTTGGGGTAGAATATAGTTTGTTTGTTTTTTTGCTCTTTTTTATTGCAACAACGAAAAGTCTTGCAAAGAAATAGTATTAAAAAATTGGTATTTAAACTTCAAGCTCAGAAAAGTTTTAAAAATAACATCATGAGTAACATTAACCCTTATAGCAGTGTCAGGCCGATATATATCGGACTCTATAAAATGGCCAAAAACACTACATATATATCGATCTAAAAGGGCCATGCGGACCAACTTAAAAACTGAAGAAACCTTTGGTGACAGTTTTGAGTTTTGGTTGACGGTAGTGTTTTTTCTTTTTTGCTATATGGTCAAGACAAAGACCATAGTGTTAAAAGGGTTAAGACACACATTTTTGGTTGCTTATTCATTTTAAATTAGTAAATGTTCTATTATATTTTTTTTAAATCATGTTTATATTGTGTTTATAATCTTAGCTGTGTACGACGTACTGTTTGTGTTAGTTTTTTGTTTTGAATTAAAACTTTGAAAAGATCGCTCGGAAAATTATACAGAATAGGACTTTCTAGAAATTAGAAAATGAATTAACTTATTGTTATTGTTGCTAAACTTTGAAAATCCTGTTTATAGAAGTCAATAACACTTTTTCTATTTATTTAAAAATAAATACTGTTAGATCTTTTTAATTTGTCAAAGCCCAAATAACTTCGAAAATTGCCTAACGAAGCTATTTTGTTAATTTTTATGCTTTTAAGGCCATCATGCGTATGTAGCCAAGCAAGCACACTCCTTGAAAAGTAGTGTTTTTACATTATAATCGTTGTCGTTTTAGGACTTTTATTAAATTCTATTCTTATTTATTTTACTATTTCTACATCCTACAATGTTGGAAATGATTGCTAGTATTTGTCAAGGTGATTAAAAAAATCAGTCGGATGAATTATATCTTTTTATTTTCGGTATTATTCGTGGTGGTGGAGCTTTTAAAGTGTAACTTTAAGATCGTCTGTTAAAAAGGCCTGACAAATTTGCAGCTGCATGACGCAAGAAGAATTCAATTAATTCATATACCATTCAAATAACGCTTTTTCTTACCTGTTTGTGACATTTTTTATTCAAAGTTTATCCTGTTTACTTTATATGAATCACCAAGTGCTTAGCAAAGTCAAAAAGATATACTGCATGTAGCTTCGGTATTTAAATACTAAAGATGAACAAGATTATAAAAACTATATTAAGTCATGGAATGAGGCAGCTCACGAGTGCAGGAAGGCGAGAGTTTGAGAGTAAACTCGTATGGGAGGCCAAATTTAACAACCTTTTAGAATTATGTCAAGAGTTGTTGGAAAACCAAGAATCCATGGCTGACCTATGGAACATATGCAAAAGGAAATACTACAAACTCAACATTGAGATCACAAGGTCTTGAAAAAGCTTCAGGGATTAAGAGTGGACAAATCTCCAGGTCCTGATGAAATACATCCAAGAGTTCTCAATGAACTAGCAGACATACTAGCAACACCACCACAAATCCTATTTCAAGACAGCCTGAATAGAGAAGTACCTGATCAATGGAAGATAGCTACTGTAATACCAATATATAAGAATGATGACAAAACCAATCCAATAAATTACCGGCCAGTCTCCCCGACATCAGTCCTGTGTAAAATATAAGAATGCATCATTGTTGTGGAAATAGTAAAACACCTTCGAGCAAATAGTCTATTGTGTTCGCAAAAGCGTGGATTTATCTCTGGTAAATCAACAGTGACTAATCTACTAGAAGCACTGAAGCATTGAGTCACAATCTAGCAGTAAATGTGTTCTTCCTTGACTACGCTAAAGCATTTGAAACAGTTCCCCATGAACAACTTCTGGCTGTAAGGACAATGTACTGAAATGGTTTAGAGGATTTTTAACGTCAAGAAAGCAAAGGGTCTCTGTCAATGGGACACTATCATCGTGGGCTGAGGTCACCACTGGAGTACTGCAAGATTCAGTTGTAGGACCCTTATTTCGCTATTAGTTAATGATATACCAGAGATATTACAAAATGACATATCCATGTTCACAGATGATACTAGACTATATTAAGCCATCTCTGATATTCACAACGTTCACCACACAAACCTACAGAATGATCTGGAACAAATACAAGCTTGGGCCATTTCGGCATAGATAACCCCCAACAGAAATACAAAATGAAGAAGGATGGAACAACATACACTCTAAAGGCTGTAGAGAAGAAAAGGACATCAGAGTCGAGGTGGACAGAAAGTTATCATTTACAGGGCACATCCAAAGTAAAATTAACAAAACTAATCGGATACTGGGTGCAGTAAAGCACACCTTTAAGACTTTAGACCAGCACTCCTTTCTACATCATCGGACCCCACTTAGAGTATGCTTCAGTGATATGCTTCCCAAAATTAAAGAGGGGTAGGGATGCTCTTGTACAGAGAAGAGCCACCAGGCTGTTAAAAAAACACTAAGCACACGAACCAGGGGACATAAATGGGAATTACAGGTGCAGGACCATGGAATTCATTCTTTGCAGTCACACCAGCTTGAAACAGCCTGAGTCGGGAAACAGTAGAAGCACCATCAATAAATACATTCAAAATCAGGCTAGC